>RXON01004874.1:0-124714 GCA_009667805.1 Leptobrachium leishanense
AGGGTCTGGTTGCTCGTTTCATTTATTGTGTTCTTTGGCACTTCATTTTCATTACACTCCTCAATCAGATGATAGTGCATGTTTTGGAGTATTTATTATTTTTTCAATCAAACTGATTAAATACAATCGAACGGATACGTTCTCATTGTGGGCAATTTACCCCCACTCCCTTATTATTCAGCAATCTCCTGACATCTTCGCACGTCAATTGTGGTAATTAATCATATGGACGGCATGTTCATAGGTTTATGTGCAAATTGCGGATATATTTGCGATATAGGAGTGTATGGTCAATATATGGATGCCTGTTAGCATGTGACCACGGTATGGGCAATATACATATTTGTATCCAATAATACCCAAAGGGTTCGTTTGCCCAT
This sequence comes from Leptobrachium leishanense, assembly GCA_009667805.1. Classification (NCBI taxonomy): domain Eukaryota; kingdom Metazoa; phylum Chordata; class Amphibia; order Anura; family Megophryidae; genus Leptobrachium; species Leptobrachium leishanense. Next base: position 381 of record RXON01004874.1, read on the forward strand.
ACATATATATTTTTTCGGCACTCCAATTTTTTCCTGCAATTCAAACTATATATTAGCATCAGCTGATTCTAAAGCGAATAGTGCATAATTTTGGGAGTTACTCATGATTACAGGATCAGAAACAACATGGGTTTACCTCGGGGAGATCATGCCAAACTAATGTTATTGATTTTTTTGATTGGGTAACAAAAATAATAGACACAGGTGGTGCAGTAGACATTGCTTATTTAGATTTCAGTAAGGCTTTTGATACTGTTCCGCATAGAAGGCTTATCAATAAATTGCAATCTTTGAGCTTGGATTCCAATATTGTTGAATGGATTAGTCAGTGGCTGAGTGACAGGCATCAGAGGGTTGTGGTAAATGGAGTTTATTCGGCGCAAGGTCTTGTTACCAGTGGGGTACCTCAGGGGTCAGTACTTGGACCCATTCTCTTTAATATTTTTATTAGTGATATTGCAGAAGGTATTAATGGAAAAGTATGTCTTTTTGCTGATGACACAAAGATTTGCAACAGGGTTGATGTTCCTGGAGGGATCAGCCAAATGACAAATGATTTAGGTAAACTAAAAAAATGGTCGGAGCTGTGGCAATTGAGTTTTAATGTGGATAAGTGCAAGATAATGCACCTGGGACGTAAAAACCCAAGGGCTGAATATAGAATATTTGATACAGTCCTAACCTCAACATCTGAGGAAAGGGATTTAGGGGTCATTATTTCAGAGGATCTACGGGTAAGTAGTCAATGTAATAGAGCAGCAGGAAATGCTGGCAGAATGCTTGGTTGTGTAGGGAGAGGTATTAGCAGTAGGAAAAGGGAAGTGCTCATGCCACTGTACAGAGCACTGGTGAGACCTCACTTGGAGTACTGTGTGCAGTACTGGAGACCGTATCTCCAGAAGGATATAGACATCTTAGAGAGAGTTCAGAGAAGGGCTACTAAAATGGTGTATGGCTTGAAGGAGAAAAGTTACCAGGAAAGGCTTAATGATCCTAACATGTACAGCTTGGAAAAAAGACGAGACAGAGGAGATATGATAGAAACATTTAAATACGTAAAGGGAATCCACAAGGTAGAGGAAGGGAGTATATTTAAAAGGAAACAAAATAGCAAAACAAGAGGACATAGTCTTAGATTAGAGGGGCAAAGGTTTAAAAGTAACATCAGGAAGCATTATTTTACTGAGCGGGTGGTGGATACATGGAACAGCCTTCCAGTTGAAGTGGTAGAGGCCAAAACAGTAATTGAATTTAAGCAAGCATGGGATAGGCATATGGCTATCCTAAACAAAAGATAAATCCAGGTTAAGTATCCATGTAATTGGGCAGACTAGATGGGCCGAAAGGTTCTTATCTGCCGACATTTTTCTATGTTTCTATGTTCATTCAAAGGTGACCTATCCAATTGAACACTTTTTAACTATTTGTTTGTCCATTATGATCATACTCCAATTCAGTTTAGTTTTTGGCTATGTGCCTGAATAAAATTTAATCCTTTTAAATCATCTTGTCACTTATGCCTTGGGATTTGCGTGCCTAGTGCAGGCAGATCAGCTTTGTATAGATTCTACAAGTAACCCGGCTCGTCCCTGAACATGTTCTTCTGTTCAATGGAGGACAATTCACTGAGTACATGGAGTAACCATTGGAATTCTGGGCATTGTAGTCTTGAAAGTTGCCTTCCAGGTCCTTTTAGATCTCAGGAAGATCATCAAATTTAGTAAAACTTGTGTTGGTGAGCTGGCAGTGTGCCCAGTGGTGTATTTTGGCCTAGTCTTATGGTACTAGGAGGTGTCATTGTCACTTTGTGTCAGCTTTGAGCGGTGTTCTCAAACAATGAGCAGCGGAGCAGGGCGTTTGCATATAGAATAAGATCTAATAAAATAAAAATCCCCCTCTCCTCCCTCCATAGCATCTCCCCTGCACTGCAGCAGCTTTAAGAGAGGGGAGGGGGATGTGATTTGTGTGCAGAGAGAGGAGTTGACAGTAAACGGCAGGTAATGGGGGGTTATCAGCAGAATATGAAGCCCTGTCTGCTTACTGCTGTTTAAAGTAGACCTTTCCTTAACCAGCACTGCAGTGATAGAAATTTGTCATTGAGCTGCCTGGCTCGTGGTGAGGCTGCATGCATGCAGGTCACGCGGTCCGGCCAGTCAGGTGGTACTGAGTCTCAGTACCACCTGACTGGGTGAACCACGTGACACGCACGCAAGCAGCTGCCAGCCCTTTTGTTAACACGGACTCTCACTCTATTCTGGACTGAACACCCACCGGGAAGGGAATCAAATCCACGGTGCACCCTCTGGCAGTGGCACCCCACTGCTGACAAGATGGCTCCAGGCACAACTGTGATCCTAAAGTGGCCTGGAGGGACCTCCTGCTGAGTCCGTACACAGTCCCTGCTGACTCTGCACACAGCCCTACCGCAGACGGAGGCCGGTAAATATAGAATAAATAATTGCTGTGTGCTCATATTCACTCGGTTTGCTTGGAGTTTTATTGCAGTGGATTCTGATACGCTGACACACACCACACATTGCATTGCTGTGAGTTTTATTGTGTGTTATTCTGATACACTGACACACACACCTCACATTGCATTGCTGGGAGTTTTATTGCTGTGGATTCTGATATACGGATACACACTGCACATTGCATTGCTGGGAGTTTTATTGCTGTGGATTCTGTGATACACACTGCATATTACTGTGAGTTTTATTGCTGTGCAGTTCTGTGATATGCTCACACAGTGCCCATTTCTGTGGGTTTTATTGCTGTGCAGCTCTGTGATACGCTCATATGCAGTGCACGTTTCTGTGGACTTTATTGTTCAACCAATTAGAGCGTCTGTGATCCAGTATACTTGACATGCGTGGCTGTTCTTTGTAAAAATGCTTGAATTTAAACATTTCATAATTTCATTTATCTCAATAGATACATTTGAAATGGTATACAAAATATACAAGTAGGCACTTGGTATCCACTTTTAATATAAAGAGAGGAAAAGGCGGGCTTAGAGAGGAAAAGGCGGAGCTTAGAGAGGAAAAGGCGGAGCTTAAAGAGGAAGGGTGGGGATTAACCAGGAAGAGGTGTGCCCTTGACAGGAAGGGGTGCCTCAAATTTAAATTAGGGGGTGCACGAATTTAGTCAGGCTTAGGGCAGCACAAAACCTAAATACACCACTGAGTGTGCCATGTACATTACATCTCTGTCCTCTCAATTTTTAAAGCTGGAAGTGTTTGTGAGTCATTATGCAAATTTTGAGTAAAGAGAACTACCTGTAGTGAGGTGTCTTGAATACACCTGTATATTTAACCCAGTTGGAGCCTTTGTTTCATTGGCTTGTTTTGATGTAAAGGATTGAGACAGTACTTGGCCTCTTGTGGCTGATCGCTCATTTACAGAGCGTCCTGGTGTTTGTGCATCAATACCAGGAATTTATTGTCCGTGGAAGTGCATCCGTATTTGTAAGAGTGTTTGGACACCGCTTAGACATTTATCTGTTACATATAGGGTACATATACATATAGGGTCCTTTGGGATTCACAGAGCGTCAATCTTCGCATTATGGTACTAAGCTAATTCTTTTCTGACATAAAGTATCTAATCTTGCCCCGATAAGGTCGGGTCATTTGTGGTAACTGGCCATTGATTCGATATCATTAACGCTATCAGCTAAGTAAATGTTACGTCATGGCAATGCATCGATATCTATCAACAGACAGCAGCTCTGATACCGAGTACCTAACTCATAACCTAATATTCAAGAATTTGTGTGCAATTTTATATGTTCACAATTTAATGTTGTTGTAATAATTGTATTATTTGTACGTTGGTAAAATCCAAACAATAAAATATAACTTTTAATTCTAACCTTTTTCCAGTTCTGGGAGTGGTTCTTCCACCTCGGAATTTCTATGTCTACAATTTAAGGAGGGTTTAATCCCAACTGGTTGGAACGCTTCTAACTAGTCACCATCTCCTATCTTTTCTTGGGAATATTTTTAACATTGAAGCCTATGGGATTCACCTGAATAAACAAGTCGAATGAAACCACTGAATGGCAGGGCATTTCAGCAACTTTTCTCAGCTGCAGTGGCGTAGCGTGGGTTGTCAGCGCCCAGGGCAAGATAAAAATTTTGCGCCCCCCCAACCTACTCGGTAACACACCCTGATTCCCTTCTACCTGTAGAGTATTGACCCCCTTACCACACAAGCACATGTATTGTATATTAGCAAAATACTGATCTAAAAAAAAATGAAATGCACATCTCCACTAAACCAACTGCTACCAGTCACCCTGTCCCAGTATACCCCAGCTTAGTTACACACACCCACACTATACCAAGTCTCTCTCTCTCTCCACGTACCCCAGTCACTCTCTCTTCTAGTAACCCCACTTTCTCCCAATACCACCAGTCATCTCAGTACCCATTCACTCTCTTTCTCTCTCCCCCAGTATCCCCCAGTCACACTCTCTCCCTCGGTAACCGACAGTCACACTCTCCCAGGATCCCCCAGTCACTCTTTCTCTCTCCCAGTATCCCCCAGTTGCTCTCTCTCCCAGTATCCCCAGTGTCATGTCCTCAGCCCCTGCTGCGCTGCCAGGGGGTCTGGGCAAGGTCCTGTGCCTAGAGCTGGTCGGTTGCCAGTCATGGGGAATGACCAAGCGGCATCCGAAGGGGCGGGCCTAGAATGGTCACTAGGAGCTGCCGGGTTTGAAACAGGGCACGAGGAGTTGCCTCGTCGCCCTGTCGTGGAGTCTGATTCCCGCATCGCTACCTATTGTGTTTACTGATTCTCTGTTGCCAACCCATTTTCTGGACACGATCCCTGCTCCTGCTTTTTGACCCGGCTTTTTTGACTATTCTCCTGCTGCTCCATTACGATCGCCTGTGTGATTCTTTGGTGCTTTAACCCCATGCTTGCCGTTGGGGTGTTTACACGTTACTGGGGTTTTGTCCCTTATAAGTTGTGGGAATCGTCTGTGGCCTCTGTAGGTTCCTATACCCAATCCAGGGCTCATGTTCTCCAGCCACACATGTTGCTAAGAACTGCGATCGAATGTTACTGTTTATATGTGGCTAATGTGCAGTGTGCCCTCGCTATCAAATATCCTCGATACTGTACTCACGCCAGACCCCGAGGGTCCCCAAGGGTCCGAATATCTTAAGGCACCACTGATCTGCTCCCGCTTATCTGAAAATGTTAAAGCAGCTTGTTTCCTGACTGCCCCGCAGTCCGCTCAATTCACCAACTGTCTAACGTATCTGTATATTTCTGAATGTGCTCTAAGTAGACTATAGGTCTCGAAACCTTTAGTGCTTAGTAGAAGCTCCGTGTTGTGTTCATCATCGCTGTCTCAAGTGTATAATTCTGTGTATACTAAGCAGTGTCTTAACGTCAAAAAGATTTATCAGTCCTTAAGGATCTTAAGCTGAGTGTAAGTCACCGCTGGCCTGTAAAACTGGTGGCTGCCCATGCAAGGGCCTCTCACAGATACCAGGTCCATGAGCAGATACCTGCTGATCCCTGCTGGAAAATAGTAGTGGTTCAAATTGCTTTTGAAATTTTGCGCCCCTAAGAAAATTGCGCCCAGGGTGGCCGACCCCGAGGTCCCCCCCACGCTACGCCACTGCGCAGCTGTTTGGTGTTCTCCGAATAGACGAAGCTTTGCTTCTCTATGGGGATTAGTGATGAGCCGAACACCCCCGTGTTCGGTTCGCATTCGAACAATTTCAAAAGTTCGAGTTCGAACTCGAACACGAACCGAACTCAGTGCAAGTCAATGGGACTCAAAAGTTTGATTTTTAGAGTGCCCTCTAGGCTCCAAGAGGGCATATATGCAAGATATTTGCCATAAAAGGTGTATGGGGGTCCGGGTAGTGCCCTGGGGGACAGGAAACAAGGACAAAAAGTTTAAAAAAGCGTTTTTAAAGGAACAGTGAGTTTCCATGAAATAAGGGTTAAAAATAAAAATGAAAAATTCCTTCAAATATTGTGCCTAGGAGGTCCCCATAACCTGCCCGTGAAGTGGTGGATTTGTAGGATGTATAGAAACATTTAAAAACAAAAAGATGACATTTCAAATGACGGTAAATGGTTTTCCTTTAATCTATTCATAAACAACTGCTTGGGGCGGCAGCCTGTATGACAAGAGGAGACGGACACGCAGAAAAAGTTTAGTGATTTTTTGGCTAAATTATGGTGAAACTTATGCAGGTTTTGGATGAAAGTAACAATAGGTGCTTTAAAATCGGTCCTTTAGTGTCGGCAACAGTGCCGTCACACCGTAACCCCTCTGCGGTATTTGTGGAAGAGTGCAGGGTTGGACCCTGCGGTCCAATATTAAAATTATATGAATCTGGTAATATAGGCGTCAGTGGAAGTGCACCCAAATATTACTGCGCTATAGTGTATGGCAGGATGGAAGCGCACCAGCAGTAACAAGCAGCGGAATATACCAGACAGGGGCACAGAGCGAGAGTAGCTGTTATAACAAAACCAGCTCAACAACGTTTAGGCACTAGTACTGCACTACTGCATATGGTGAGAATTGGCGCACACCAGTCCTGGCGGCTCTGCGTCATCACACCGCGCCCTGCCCCCTGATCATTCACAGCTGCGCCGGGTGCCGCCGAAGCTCCTGCCATTCAGCCAGCTGGCAGCACCATGCATCCGGGGCCTCCCCCTTTCGCTACCCGGGGCCCTGGATGTGACAATATTACAATCCAAACGCAAACAGGTTAAGTAACCACATTTGTAAGAAGAATAATTAATGCAGCGTATGAATCCACACACTGCCGGGCAGCACCTTAAGGCCTGGTTCACACCTAAGCGATTTACAGCGTGTTCCTGCACACTGTAAAATGCATAAACAGGGAAATCCCATTATTTGATATGGGACCCGTTAATACCTGGGCGTTTTACAGCACGCAGGAACATGCTGTAAAACGTCCTACGCCCAAAGAAGTACAGGAGCTCCTTTGGGGCGTATTGCAGCGCGTTCACTCTGCAGTCTATGGCCGTGAACCCACTGCAATGCGCGTTTGCATGTTTTTTACGTTTGCGCGATCCGCGCATTAAAAAACGCACGTATTGCGCGAGTAAAGCTAGGGTCAGACGAACGCATTTTCGCGTTGTCTGTGAAAAAGTGCGTTCGAACGAATGGACGCATTTTTTCACGGAGTACGCGATAGCGGTCATACGATGCGCATTTGCGTTCGTGATTTTGTACGGATGATCAATAAAACACTTTGTGCATCTGGACGTTATGTTGGCCGGACATTAGCAGTGTCTGACGTCTCCTAATCACGCACACACGCCGCTAGCGGACGCAGCACACTCTGTACAACCGTACTAGCGGTTTTACGTTCTCGACAAAATGCGTTCGTTTGCCACTTGCGTTGCGCAGCCGGACTTTCGTGCGACCGTACTTCGTATATTGGCCGTCATTGCCCGGCATTTGCTGCTACTACGGCCGTGATTAAGTGCGCCTGCACGCACGTTCGCACTGCCTCAGTCTGACCCTAGCCTAAATAAACCGCAGGTGTGAACCCAGCCTTACTGTATAATTAATGCAGCATATGATTCCGCACACTGCCGGGCAGCACCTCTACAGTTGGTGGATCCAGGAATTAGGTGAGTCCCTGCGCCACCTCTCTGCCACATGCACCCGGCTGGCCAGCCCGCACAGTCGCAGCTCTGTAATCTTGCGGCCGCAAGCTCCACAAGGGGTCCTTCAGGAGGGAGGCTCCGGCGGGTTTCCCTCTACAGTGCCTGATTTAGAGGGCCTCGTCTGCCTGATTTTTTAGCAACAAGAATGTTTTATCCCATAGGCTTCAATGTTAAAAATATTCCCCTTTTTAATTCAATATCTATTAAACCATTGCTTATAATATTCTGCAGTAAAGAGTCTCTTTATTTTTAGATTTTTTTATGCATTTTTAAAAAAAAAAAATCTATTTCTTTAGAACTTTTGGCGAACATTCCAAAAAGTTTGAAGTTCGCGAACTTTCGAATTGCCAAAGTTCGAATCGAACTCTGAACCGATCGAACCGAACAGCTCATCCCTACTCTCAATGTTTTACAGTGTCTTTTAAGAGCATCTCTCTGGTAGACAGACCCTTCTTTAAGGACCATAACTCATTCAAAATAAAACATAGCCCATGTACCTCCATATGTATTGTCTGATATGACAATTGCAGCACATTGCCTACAACTCCTATTACTCTCAGGCAGTCCTCTAGGGTTGCCTGAGAGTGATTGGAGTTGTAGATAGGGATGAGCCGAACACGCCCGAGTTCGGGTTCGTACCCGAACCCGAACTTTCCAAATGTTCGGCTCCGAATCCGAACCCGAACTCCATGTAAGTCAATGGGGCTGAAAATTCGGTTTTTAGAGTGCCCTCCAAGAGGGCATATATGCTAGATATTTGCCATAAAAAGTGTATGGGGGTCCGAGTAGTACCCTGGAGGACAGGAAACAAGGACAAAAAGTTAAAAAAAAAAGTTTTTTAAAGGAACAGTGAGTTTTCCATGAAATAAAGGTTAAAAATAAAGACGAAAAATTCCTTCAAATATCGTGCCTAGGAGGTCCCCATCACCTGCCCGTGAAGTGGCGGATTTCTAGAATGTATAGAGACATTTAAAAACAAAAAAATGACGTTTCAAATGATGGTAAACAGTTTTCCTTTAATCTATCCATAAACAACTGCTTGGGGCGGCAGTCTGTATGAAATGAGGAGACATTTTCGGACACGCAGAAAAAGTTTACTGATTTTTTTTGGCAGTGAAAAGCAGGAGAATGGAAAATTCTAGACCAAATAGCCGATTTGGAAAGTGAGATAAATGGGAGAATTTTTCTGGTTTGGCTATTTTGACCTAGAATTTTCTCTTCAGTCATTCTCCTGAGTTTCACCTTTCTCTGAATAACCCTGTCAGGGTTATTCAGAGAGAGGTGAAGAGTAGGGAAGAGAGGTTCGGGTTCGGAGTTCGGCCCAAACCTAGCCTGTTCGGGTAGATCGCGAACTCCGAACATTTTGGCGTGTTCGGTTCGGGAAAATAAATTTTTAAAAAAGTATAAAAAATGCTTGAAAAATAATAAAAATAATCTAGAAATAAAGAGACTCTTTACTGCAGAATATTATAAGCAACAATTTGTTAGATATTGAATTAAAAACTAATGTCTAGGTGCAAAGCTTCTCACCTCTACATGACCTTTTTTTTTTCCCCAAACGCACAACAGATGTTTTAGTCTGGTCTAAGGCTAGGGTCAGACGAGCGTAGTGTGAACGCAGGTGCAGCCGCACTTAATCACGGCCGTAGTAGCAGCAGATGATGGCCAATGACGGGCAATATACGAAGTACGGCTGCACGAAAGTAATACTGCTAGTATTGAGAACGTGATACTGCTAGTACTGTCGTACAGAGTGCGCTGCGTCCGCTAGCGGCGTGTGTGCGTGATTAGGAGACGTCAGACGCTGCTAATGTCCGGCCAACATCACGTCCAGACGCAAAAAGGGTTTTATTGATGATCCGTACAAAATCATGGACGAAACTGCGCATCGTATGACCGCTATCGCGTATTCCGTGAAAAAATGCGTCCATTGGTTCGAACGCACTTTTTCTCGGACTACGTGAAAAATGCGTTAGTCTGACCCTAGCCTAATCAACTTGATACATTTTATGTAGAATGAAGGTGTGGGGTGTCTGCTTCTGTTCTGAGTGAGTAATTTACCTCCTAAAACTTTTAATATGCTGCATTTAACTGCTATGTGAAAAAATACAAAATTTCCTCATTGCCCGCTTTTAACATCTAAAGCAATGTTATTTTTCACCTCGGGATTAAACATTCACAGGGTTATTCAGAGAGCGGTGAAAAGCAGGAGAATAACTGGAGAAGTGAAAATTCTAGGTCAAAATAGCCGAACCAGAAAAATTCTCCCATTTATCTCACTTTCCAAATCGGCTATTTGGTATAGATTGTTCTCTTCTCCTGCCAGTTCTCCTGGCTTTCACCGCTCTCTCAGGGTTGTTCAGAGAAAGGTGAAAACCAGGAGAATTTCAGGAAAAGAGAACAATCTGGACCAAATAGCCGATTTGGAAAGTGAGATAAGGCTAGGGTCAGACTAACGCATTTTTCACAGTGACCGTCAAAAAGTGCGTCCGAACGCATTGCCGTATTTTTTTTCACGGAATGCGTGAAAACGGTCATACGATGCGCATTTTTGTGCGTGATTTTTTTAGTTAAGACCCTCCCGACGTCAATGACGTCATCGCACCATGCGCGATGACGTCATTTCCAGGCGGATCCCTCACCCTCCCGATCGGGAAGGCACAGCGCCAAACACCAGGCACCGCTTAAAAGGGGAAAGTCTCCCCTTTTAAGCGGTGCCTGGCTTTAACCCCTCAAGCACCAGGTTGCACTTCAGTGCCTTGTGGTGCCGAAGTGCGGCCTAGCTCCGGTGGATAGCATGATGATGTCAGGTAGCCGGGGAACCCCTAGGTGCCCGGGGATTTCCTAAGGAAATCCCCTGGTGGAGATAGGGGGTTCTTTTGAACCCCGATATCTCCAGAACCGTGGCAGCTAGGGAGTCATGGAGGGAGTCATTCGAAGAGCATGGCCTTTCGAATAATACCCAACATGATCATGTACAAAGTAAAATAAAAATGACTAAATAAATAAATAAAAAAAATTAACATTTTTTTTGTGTGTGTTGTTTTTATTAATGCAGCAATATTGTTCCCATTTCAATTATAATGTGAACAATGATGCTACACTAATATTTCTTTTCTATGTAGAGTGTTTGCTAAAAATCACGTAAAGAGTCCCCATTTCTAATTTTTATACAAGCGCACCCCATAGAAAAATAACCGCAGACACTCATATGATAAAATGTAAAAAAACACTTTACACACTGTAGATGATTAAAAATTCTAATTTTATTGCATTTTTTGTTATAATATACAGGCAGGACATGACGTATACATATAAAAATTATATATTATGAATCTGCTGAGTCTGCCGGAAAGAACGATCTATATTATCAAATCACATTTAAACATGATGAGTGAAAGCGGTAAAAATTAGCTCAGCACACAGCGGTGAAATGACTCAGCAGTAAAAGGTTTAAAATATTCACCCCCTTTTTTCATCCCCCACTTGGATTTTTGGAAAATAGTAAAAGGTGTTTTTTTTTTTCCCAAGAAGATTGTAAATACCAATCTTCAAGCCTGTAACATCTTCGTTTTTTGAGCTATAGGTATGCTGTTTAAAATATTTTTTTTGAAGATAAATAGCTCAGTCAGTAAAAAAGGGGGACAAAACATTTTTTAGATACATAAACGAGAAAAGAAAAGTAAAACAAGGATTAGTTAGATTAAAAACAAAGGAAGGAAGGTATGTAGAAGAGGATAAAAGTCTCGCTGACTGCCTCAATGAATATTTTTGTTCAGTCTTTGCAGAAGAAAAGGAAGGAAAGGGACCTCAGTTAGGAGAGAACACTAAAGAGACATTTACATATGAGTTTACAGAGGAGGAGGTTCTACAGCAGCTGTCTAAAGTAAAGACAAATAAGTCAATGGGGCCTGATGGGATCCACCCTAAATTATTAAAAGAGCTCAGTGATGTAATAGCAAAACCGTTAACAGATTTATTTAACCAATCCTTGTTAACGGGAGTCGTCCCAGAAGACTGGAAATTAGCAAATGTTGTGCCCATTTACAAGAAGGGTAGTAGGGAGGAATCGGGGAACTATAGGCCAGTTAGTCTTACGTCAGTAGTGGGGAAATTAATGGAAACCATGTTAAAGGAAAGGATTGTTGAACATCTAAAAACACATAGATTACAGGATCAGAAACAACATGGGTTTACCTCAGGGAGATCATGCCAAACTAATCTTATTGATTTTTTTGATTGGGTAACAAAAATAATAGACACAGGTGGTGCAGTAGACATTGCTTATTTAGATTTCAGTAAGGCTTTTGATACTGTTCCGCATAGAAGGCTTATCAATAAATTGCAATCTTTGAGTTTAGATTCCAATATTGTTGACTGGATTAGGCAGTGGCTGAGTGACAGACAACAGAGGGTTGTGGTAAATGGAGTTTATTCGGCACAAGGTCTTGTTACCAGTGGGGTACCTCAGGGGTCAGTACTTGGACCCATTCTCTTTAATATTTTTATTAGTGATATTGCAGAAGGTATTAATGGAAAAGTATGTCTTTTTGCTGATGACACAAAGATTTGCAACAGGGTTGACGTTCCTGGAGGGATCAGCCAAATGACAAATGATTTAGGTAAACTAAAAAAATGGTCGGAGTTGTGGCAATTGAGTTTTAATGTGGATAAGTGCAAGATAATGCACCTGGGACGTAAAAACCCAAGGGCTGAATATAGAATATTTGATACAGTCCTAACCTCAACATCTGAGGAAAGGGATTTAGGGGTCATTATTTCAGAGGATCTAAGGGTAAGTAGTCAATGTAATAGAGCAGCAGGAAATGCTAGCAGAATGCTTGGTTGTGTAGGGAGAGGTATTAGCAGTAGGAAAAGGGAAGTGCTCATGCCACTGTACAGAGCACTGGTGAGACCTCACTTGGAGTACTGTGTGCAGTACTGGAGACCGTATCTCCAGAAGGATATAGACCTCTTAGAGAGAGTTCAGAGAAGGGCTACTAAAATGGTGTACGGCTTGAAGGAGAAAAGTTACCAGGAAAGGCTTAATGATCTTAACATGTACAGCTTGGAAAAAAGACGAGACAGAGGAGATATGATAGAAACATTTAAATACGTAAAGGGAATCCACAAGGTAGAGGAAGGGAGTATATTTAAAAGGAAACAAAATAGCAAAACAAGAGGACATAGTCTTAGATTAGAGGGGCAAAGGTTTAAAAGTAACATCAGGAAGCATTATTTTACTGAGAGGGTGGTGGATACATGGAACAGTCTTCCAGTAGAAGTGGTAGAGGCCAAAACAGTAATTGAATTTAAGCAAGCATGGGATAGGCATAAGGCTATCCTAAACAAAAGATAAATCCAGGTAAAGTATCCATGTAATTGGGCAGACTAGATGGGCCGAAAGGTTCTTATCTGCCGACATTTTTCTATGTTTCTATGTTTCTATGTTTCTATAAACTTTTTCACCCCCTTTAGGGGCAGAATTTCCAAAAAACTCATCCTTAGAAGTGTTTTCTCGCTTTTATCCACTTTGCAGTGAACAAGGAGTTCCAGTGATCTCCAACGTTGATCCATAGGCCCCCATAAAGACTTTTTCATCCTGAATTTCAACAATTTTGGACTATATAGGACTGAGGAACTTTCTATTTATTCTGAACCATTATGCAGAAAGAGATACAACACAGCGCTTTAAAAGACCTAAGTCCAAAAAGAAAGTGGGGTAGACACACAATATGTCCATAAACAGTAATCTTTGTCTTTGGGAGTAGATCTTAAAAATGCAGGTGAAGTGTGCACTGTAGGAAAAAACACAAAGAGGACCAAAAATTGCGCAGTATGACAGCACCCAAGATGAGAGTAACTTATATTGATTTTTAACTCACATTTTGGGGAGCCTCAAAGTTACTCTCATCTTGGGTGAATTAAATTTCCTTAGTGGGTGCCTACGTCATAAAACCATGTACCTTCAAAATGTCACGTTCCCGAGTTAAACGGTTTGAGCAGGGGGTTGAGGAGTCAGTTAGGACCTATATATATATATATTATAATCACATATTATCTAAACCCAGCAAGGACTGAAAGGGTTAAAGAGTTTTCACTCCTAAAAATCATTTTAACTGACGCTAAATCACACATTCCTCAAACTCTCACCCAGGTATTCTCTCCAAATACCCCAAATACAGCATGGAGCGGCTCAGTGAAGGTGGCAGTGAAGGTGTGTAAACATTTGATCGGGTCACACAGCTCATAAAAGGACAAACGTCCGGCCTCATAGTCTAGGAATATTCCGAACCTATGACAGGATGAGGAGTGAGGTAACCGGATCTCTTTACGGTCATGTTTCACTGAATACAGATTATCACAGTTCTCCAAACACCAGGACTTGTTATTATCTCCAATCCATGACTGTGCTCCTTTCCTCTTTATACTGGGATATGTCATCCCGACCACCCACGACCCAAAGTCACTGCCGTCCACTTCCCAGTAATGTCGCCCTCTGGAGAAACTTCTGGTGCTTAAAACCTGATTCAACTGAAATCTCTCTGGTGTTTCTGGGCGTCTATGGTCTATTTCTGACACGGAAGCAGTTTTCAAATCCTCTGATACAGAAACAACATTACCAGCCGTGTTTACATCCATTAACATGTCTGAAGCCGCGTTTACACGCAGCAACATGTCTGAAGCCGTGTTTACATCCTGTAACATGTCTGGAGCCTCCGGTACACAAGGCTGTCTCGTTACTTTGGTCTCAATCCTAGCTAGGCCAGAGTGTAAGGTCTCTGCAATCAGACCCACATCCAGATCTTCTACATCATGGACATCTATATCATGTCTCTCTGTGTCCTCCGTGTCACAATAGTCGGCTCTGTCTGATTCCTGTTCTTGTAAGACAGTTAATGGGTTCGTCATGTTACACAGCTCCTCGATGTCGCCCATCTTCCTGGACAGCTTTTCCTTCTTTATTTCCAGCTGCCGGATTAGATCTGAGATTGGGAGTGAGACCTGCGCTGCCTGCCTGGAGATCTCACCCAGGACTTGCTTCTGCAGGTCTTCCAGCTGTTCCCCGATGTCCCTAATCAGGGGAGTGAATCGCTCTGTTACCCCGGCTGTTTTTCCTCGCACTTGTCTCTTGACAACCTCCAGGTTCTGGACTCTTTCCTTGGCCTCCTCTCTTTGTGAGGTCAGTTTCTGCAGAATATTCCTCAGTTTTTCCTTCTTCTTCTCAGAGGCCTCATTCAGAGTCTCCACCTGGTGTCCCCTGTGCTCTCCATCCAACCTGCAGGACACACAGATACAGGCTGCGTCCTCACAGCAGTAATACTCCAGGACCTTCTTGTGGACGGAGCATTTCTTGTTCTCCAGTGAAGTGGTGGGTTCAGTTAAGACGTGTTCTGCTGACTTGCTGTGGGCCCTCAGGTGGTATTCACACAGAGAAGCTTCACAATGTAGACATGTTTTAACAGCCGGTATTGGAGACAGAATACAGTTAGCACAGGGGATCGCAATCCTTTTCTCTGCAGACTGGAAGCTCTCTGTTATGTTACTCAGACTCTGGTTTCTTTTAAGCGCAGGTTTTATTCTGAACATTTCCTCGCATTCAGGGCAGGAATATTCTCCCATCCCCTGTGTGTCCATCACATTCCCAATGCAGGTCCTGCAGAAGCTGTGTCCACACGGCACGGTCACAGGGTCCGTAAAAATGCACAGGCAGATGGAGCAGGTCAGCTCTGGTCTCAGGTCCACAGATGCCATCACTGGAAGCTGGAATGAGAAATGGAACATGATTCTTCACTTTTTTCACATTACATACAGGTGAAACTGGAAAAATTTGAATATGGTGCAAGAGTTCATTTATTTAAGTAATGCAACTTAAAAGGTGAAAGTAATATATGAGACTCGTTACATGCAAAGCGAGATAGTGCAAGCCGTGATTTGTCCTAATTGTGATGATTCTGGTTACAGCTCATGAAAACCCCAAATCCACAACCTCAGAAAATTAGAATATTCCATGCAATCAATAAAACAAGGATTGAACATAGAACAATATGGGACCTCTGAAAAGTATAAGCTGCAGATGTACTCAGTACTTGGTTTGGGCCCCTTTTGCAGCAATTACTGCCTCAATGTGGCAATTAGGGATGAGTTGTTCGGGTTCGGACGGTTCGGGGTTCGACCCGAACTTAGCCTGTTCGAACGGATCGCAAACCCCGAACATTTCCGGATGTTCGCCGCATGTTCGACCACAATGGACCACAATGCATTTTCCCCACTGCCTGAAGCTCGTAATTGGCTACAGCCTTGCACCTGACCACAGGTCTGGTGCAAGACTGGTTGAACACTATGCCAATCACCGCTCAGAGTCCTGATTGGGCAAATTTTGCCCAATCATGGGCTCACACAGCTAAGTCCCGCAGCACACTATATAAGGTTTCAACGCGCCGATTCTGCACGCATTTCAGAGGAGATTTCAAAGAAGATAGTTGTGTGTGTTGTTACTGCCGGTCTGCCACGCTTCTGGGGGGGTCTGGGGGGTCTCATTTCGACCAAATATCAGGGAATTTAGGTTATGTGTGTCTTGTCACTGTGCCAGCAAGTTTTTTTGGGGTTTACAACTTTATTTAAAACATTTGTGAATTGAGGTGATTTTCTGGGTCTTGTCACTGTGCCAGCAAATCTTTTTGGAGCTCACTAATTTCTTTAAAACTCTTGGGAATTAAGGTGATCTTCTGTGTCTCGTCATACAAACAGTACCACGCTGTATTTTGGGGCTCACTAATTTCTTTAAAACACTTGGGAATTAAGGTGATCTGTGTCTCGTCATACAAACAGTACCACGCTGTATCTTGGGACTCATTAATATCTTTAAAACATTTGTGAATTAAGGTGATCTATCAGTGGGTCTCACTGAGTTATACCAGAGTTATTTAAATCTTTATACCAGAGTTGAATCAGAGTTCTGTATATATTAATCTATATATCACTCACCATGTCTGAAAGAACAAAAAGGACAGGCAGATGCTCCCAGCCACAGATAAGAGGGCAAGCAGCCACTGTGTCGGGAGGCTGTGTCTCTGGTCGTGGTGGACGTGGTGCATCCTCTGCAGGGGCACGCTTGTCCTTTCTAACTGGTGCTGGCCGTCTTAAGCAGCAGCAACATACAGAGGACTTGGTGGATTGGCTAAACAGGCCATCCTCATCCTCCAAGTCCTCTGCCAGCCAGGCTTGTAGTGCTTTACAGTCCACCTCAGCTGCCAAAGCATCTAATGCAGCCTCCATGTCCACAGCTACTCCTGCCGTAGCCTCGCTATCACACACGGAGGAGTCAGCTGAATTGTTTGACTACAATGAGAGTGACATGCTGCTTGAGGATGCGCAGCAAGTACAGTGCTCTGATTCAATCTCTGAGGTTGAGGAAGGGAGTATAATCAACCTAGAGGAAGGGGGTGCCAGTGATGACACACAAATAACTGGCACTCATGTTGCCCCAGCAGCTGCAGCATACTGCCAAGTTGGCTCCAGTGACGAGGAGATAGGGGGTGAAGATGACATTAATGATGAGGTCACTGACTCCAGCTGGGTGCCAGATCGAACTGAGGAACCAAGTGAGGAGTAGGGGGAGGAGGAGGAGGCACAGCAAACACGAGGCACAACATCCTCTGTGACCAACCGTAGCACTAGCCAGTCCAAGGCATCACATGTCAGAGCTGCTCCGGTGCAGAGCGCTGTTGTCTCAAAGAACTCATGCAGGAAATCTGCTGTCTGGGAGTTCTTTAAGAACTGTGCAGCAGACCCCACCGTTGCTATTTGTACTCTATGTCAGAGGAGGCTGAAGCGTGGGATAAACACCGGATACTTGGGTACCACGTGCTTTTAAGCGACATATGAACAAGTGCCACACATCCCGTTGGAGCAAAACTTTGCGTAGGTCCTCCTCCTCCTCATCTGTCTCTACCCACACTGTATGTCCTGCCATGCAATTGCCTACAACCTCCACCAACAGGGATGATGCTACAGTAATGGATGTTCCAGCAGGTCCTTCCTCACAATGTGACAACATCCCAGTAGCTGAAGATTTACGCAGTCAGATTACATTGCCGCAGCTGCTGCAGCATAAGAAAAAATATATTCCCAACCATCCCCAAGCACAGCGTCTAAATGCCAGCTTAGCAAAATTACTCGCATTGCAGCTGCTGCCTTTCCAGCTGGTGGACTCTGCTCCCTTCCGTGAATTTGCTGAATGCGCTGTACCACAGTGGCAGGTTCCAAAACGCCATTACTTTTAATGCAAGGCCATTCCAGCACTATACCAGCACGTGGAAGACAATGTTATCCAGTCATTGGGAAAGGCAGTCAGCAGCAAGGTGCATGTCACTTTAGACACGTGGTCCAGCAAGCATGGACAGGGTCGTTACATTTCCTTCACGGCCCACTGGGTAACTCTGATTGCAGCTGGGAGGGATCCAAGACGGGGCTCTGTGCTGGAGCTTGTTCATCCACCATGCCTCCAGAAAGCTGCTTGTATGAGGTCTGTCTGCTCCACCACCACCACCTCTTCCTCCTCCTCCTCTGTCTCTGGCAAAGTGGCAGTTAAACCGACGCCTGACAGGGTGTACACAATGGCTCAAGCAAAAAGTTGCCATACTGTGCTTGAGCTAGTTTGTTTAGGGGACAGGAGCCACACCGGGTCAGAAATTTTGTCAGCTCTGCAGGGGCAGGTGCAGAGATGGAAAACACCACGGGTTCAGCTGGGAATGATCGTCTGCGATAATGGCAGCAACCTTCTCTCCGCCCTACGCAAGGGTAAATTGACGCATGTACCATGCCTAGCACACGTCCTAAATCTGGTGGTACAGCATTTCCTAACCAAGTACCTAGGGCTGCCAGAGCTTCTCATCCAGGCCAGAAAAGTCTGCAGCCACTTCAGACGGTCATTCCCAGCAAGCGTTCGCCTGGCAGAAATTCAAAGAGAATTCCACCTTCCCACAAACCGTCTGATCTGTGACATGCCCACCAGGTGGAATTCAACATTAGCAATGCTGCAGCGTCTGCACAAGCAGCAGAGGACCATCAACGAGTACCTGTGTGAGTATGGCACAAGGACAGGTTCAGGTCAACTTGGTTTTTTCCCCCCGCAGTGGCTGATGATCAAGGATGCATGCACTGTACTGTCACCATTTGAGGAGGCAACGAGGATGGTGAGCAGGGACAGTGCATGCATCAGTGACACAATTCCTTTAGTGTTCCTGCTGGAGCACACTCTGCGGGGAATTATAGATGTGGCTCTAGAGGCAGAGCAGTGGGAGGAAGAGGAGGCCTTCCCTAGCTCTCAAGGCCCCAGTCTTTCTGCAGATAGCATTCCAGTGGGTCCTACTCAGATCAGACAAGAGGAGGATGAGGAGGACTATTTAAGTAGTGGGGGCATTGAAGGTGGGGATTCCTCAAGTCAGGGTTTTGTGTGCCCAGAAACAGAAGGGCTTGTGCGTGGCTGGGAGGAGGAAGTGCACGATACGGTCATCCTCATTGACCAGGAAGACTCGGCAGCTAATGCCACCTCCAACCTACGCTGCATGGGCTCCCTAATGATGCAAAGCCTGCTAAAGGACCCCAGGATTCGTGCTATCAAGGAGAGGGATCATTACTGGTTGGCAACTCTTCTTGATCCACGATACAAGGGTAAAGTTGCAGAGCTCATCCTGCCCGCACAGAGGGAGCATAGGATGAAAAAACTTGAGGACGCTCTAAAGCGACACTTGTGTAACACCTTTCCAGGCACTGGTAGATTGCCAAGTGCTGACACACGTGCTTCTGAGGCTGCGGATGATCAGAGGAATAGTGGTGAAGGCCAGGGCCGCTTGACTGATGCATTTTTTAATTTTTTTAGTCCTCAACGCCCAGGGACGTCAAATGTACGCACCCATTGCCAGCGTCTTCACCATATGGTGCAGGACTCAGGGAGGAATGGAGGGAGAGGTATATACGTTGGCAAAGTGATCACGGAATACCAGATAGGTTACCCGCTAAACCATATGGCACATACAGTCAATGATACATACATTGATGAATGGTGGAAAAAAGTTCTGTGGAGGAAAATTATTGTCTATATGTAGAGGTTCTTTCTTCTGTCTGAAGATATGTATTCAGCTGGTAAAGTGGATACCTCAAAAGGAGAAAAAGACGTAGAAAAAACGTAGTGCAACACTGTATGTTCACCATAAACAATATACATATATTGTAAAGAGATAGCAGAAAAAAAGACTCACATTCTTCGAGAGCTTCCATATGTGCCATATGGTTTAGCGGTTAACCTATCTGGTATTCCGTGATCACTTTGTCAACGTATATACCTCTCCCTCCATTCCTCCCTGTGTTTATTTCCCTTGAACGTGAAGACGCGCTTCCTGTTTGTATGGTTTTTGCTTATGGTCAATCGGTGATATTGGGAAGATATCTCCATCAGGCTTCTATAGCGATCTTCATAGATCTCCTCCCCTACTTGTAAGCGCACTATCCCCCCTGTCTCTTTCACATATGGGTCAGGACTAGCTAGGGGCAAGGGCAGACCTAGATACCTTTCCAGCAGATGATCCACTGGCTTACTGGGTGTTGAGATTGGATCACTGGCCAGAGCTTAGCCAATATGCTATGCAGCTACTAGGTTGCCCTTCATCCAGCGTGCTTTCTGAAAGGACGTTCAGTGCCGCTGGAGGTTTTGTCATAGACAAAAGAGTGCGTCTGTCCACCGACTCTGTAGACCGACTGACATTTATAAAAATGAATCAGTCCTGGATCAGCAGCTATCAATCCCCTGATGCTGAAGTAATGGAATAGATAGGGGATGTCCTCTTCTGCATTCACAAAACCTCCAGCACTGAACTCTTCCACAATACCACAAAAGGGTTACGGTGTGAAGGCACTTGCTGCCATGAAAGGCACAATATCTGGGTGCACTGACGCCCATTAACAGATAAAAAAAAAACACTTTTCAATATAGGACCACATGGTCCACCCCTGCACTCTTCCACAATACTACAGAGGGGTTACTGTATGATGATACTTGATGGCTTGGCATTAAAGGCACAATATCTGGGTGCACTGCCATTGACGCCTGTATCAGATTCATATCCTCAGTGGGGTTACGGTGTGACGGCACTGTTGCCGACCCTAAAAGCCCAATTTTAAAGCACCTATTGTTAGTTTCATCCAAAGCCTGCATAAGTTTCACAATAATTTAGCCCAAAAAAACACTAAACTTTTTCTGTGCGTCCTAAAATGTCTTTTCATACAGGCTGCCGCCCCAAGCAGTTGTTTATGGATAGATTAAAGGAAAAGCATTTACCGTCATATGAAACGTCATTTTCTTGTTTTTAAGAGTTTCTATACATCCTAGAAATCCGCCACTTCACGGGCAGGTTATGGGGACCTCCTAGGCACGATATTTGAAGGAATTTTTGGTTTTTATTTTTAACCCTTATTTCATGGAAAACTCACTGTCCCTTTAAAAACGTTTTTTTAACTTTTTGTCCTTGTTTCCTGTCCCCCAGGGCACTACCCGGACCCCCATACACCTTTTATGGCAAATATGTAGCATGTATGCCCTCTTGGAGGGCACTCTAAAAAACCGAATTTTCAGCCCCATTGACTTGCATGGGGGTTTGGTCCCGAACAAATGGGAAGTTTGGGTTCAGGCTCTAACCGAACTCGGAGTGTTCGGCTCATCCCTAGTGGCAATGTGACATGGAAGCTATCAGCCTGTGGCACTGCTGAGGTGTTATGGAAGACCAGGATGCTTCAATAGCGGCCTTCAGCTCTTCTGCATTGTCCGGTCTCATGTCTCTCATCTTTCTCTTGGCAATGCTCCATAGATTCTCTATGGGGTTCAGGTCAGGCGAGTTTGCTGGCCAATCAAGCACAGTAATCCCACGGTCATTGAACCAGGTTTTGGGGATTTTGGCAGTGTGGGCAGGTGCACAAAATGACCTTTTGCACAATAATCAAATTTTTCGAGTTTCACCACATTCCACACACAGGGTGTGAACATTTTATGTGCTTCACATTGCAGTTAACCCCGTAGGCTCCATTTGAGGAAATACATAAGTTATTCTGTCCTAGATTCTACAAGTAACCCGGCTCGTCCCTGAACAGGTTCTTCTGTTCAATGAGGACAATTCACTGCGTACATGGAGTAACCATTGGAAATCTGGGCATTGTAGTCTTGAAAGTCGCCTTCCAGGTCCTTTAGATCTCAGGAAGATCATCACATTTAGTAAGACTTGTGTTGGTGAGCTGGCAGTGTGCCATGTACATTGTGAAGTCAGACATCTCTGGCCTCTCAATTTTTAAAGCTGGAAGTGTTTGAGAGTCATTATGCAAATTTTGCGTAAAGAGAACTACCTGTAGTGAGGTGTCTTGAATACGCCTGTATATTTAACCCAGTTGGAGCCTTTGTTTCATTGGCTGGTTTTGATGTAAAGGATTGAGACAGTACTTGGCCTCTTGTGGCTGATCGCTCATTTACAGAGCGTCCTGGTGTTTGTGGATCAATACCAGGAATTGATTGTCCGTGGAAGTGCATCCGTATTTGTAAGAGTGTTTGGACACCGCTTAGACATTTATCTGTTGTGGTAAAACGAATGTCAGTTTGACTTCTGTCTCGCTGAGCATTGTTAGCCTCATCACTTTCAGGAGAGTTGTGATGTTACATACAGGGTTATTCAAAGAGAATCGAAACGTCACCGCACGGTCGTTGACTTTTCGTTCTCTTCAATTCGGTGCGATTCGGCGATTTCATTTTGGTGACCCTGCAGTGTATTCATCAAGCACCACAGGGCCGTCGTAGTGCAGGGAAAAGCTGCCGCAAACCTGACGAACACTCACCACTAAACCCAGCGAACGCACACCAAAACCCGCAAAAAACATCTAGATTAACCAAGCCGAACACGCCTGAGAAACCCGAGCAGCCGCCGAGCGCCCAGCAGCCGCCGGAAAAACCCGAGGCCGACACCACAGACGAATGGAGTGAAAAAAAAATACAGTACGCTTGAATGTTTGAAAAGTGAAACGCTGTTTGCAAAGAAACTGAGCGAAAATGTCTGAAATTTACATATGATCCAATGAATGATAATAAAGAGGGCTGTTACAGAAAAAAGAAAAAACGATTAAAAAAAACCTTTTCGCAAAAACCCGCAAAATGCCTAAAAGACCCTAATTTTTTTTTTATAAAAATAAACTTTTTACTGCAGAATAAAATAATAAACGGTTTATTAGATATTGAATTAAAACGGGAATATTTTTAAGACATAGAATTTCCGAGGTGGAAGAACCACTCCCAGAACTGGAAATAGGTTAGAATTAAAAGTTATATTTTATTGTTTGGATTTTACCAACGTACAAATAATACAATTATTACAACAACATTAAACTGTGAACATATAAAATTGCACACAAATTCTTGAATATTAGGTTATGAGTTAGGTACTCGGTATCAGAGCTGCTGTCTGTTGATAGATATCGATGCATTGCCGTGACGTAACATTTACTTAGCTGATAGCGTTAATGATATCGAATCAATGGCCAGTTACCACAAATGACCCGACCTTATCGGGGCAAGATTAGATACCTTATGTCAGAAAAGAATTAGCTTAGTACCATAATGCGAAGATTGACGCTCTGTGAATCCCAAAGGACCCTATATTTGTATTAAGATTTACACAGCTGCAAAAGGTGAGGTTCGTAAACAGCACACAGTGCAGAAATTGTCTAATTGCATTCTGGACTAATTCCAAAGAACCTTGTTATGTTACAAGGTGAAAAGCATCCACATTAGCATACAGGTGTAATCAAATTGCTTCTTAATGAAGTACAACAAGCAGCTGATGCTGGTATGTTTAAACTGGTCCCGGTTAAACCTTTGACGATTGATATTCACACAGAGAGAACTTTATATTAAAGCCTCAGAGACAAAAAGAATTGTTAAATGCAGCAACCATAGTAAACAGTGAAATACAGCAGAGTTGCGGTCTAGCGAAATAATAAAGCACTAGTGATCAATCCCGCTACCACACTGGCAATTAGACAATTTCTGTAATCATAAACAACTGCTTTGGGTGGCAGCCTGTATGAAAAGAGGAGACATTTTAGGACACGCAGAACAAGTTTAATTATGGTGAAACTTATGCAGGCTTTGGATGAAAGTAACAATAGGTGCTTTAAAATTGGGCCTTTAGTGTCGTCAACAGTGCCGTCACACCGTAACCCCTCTGTGGTATTGTGGGAGAGTGCAGGGTTGGACACTGCGGTCAAATATTAAAATTATATGAATCTGGTAAAGGCGTCAGTGCACCCAAATATTTTGCCTTTGGTGGCAGCAAGTGCCTTCACACCATAACCCCTCTGAGGTATTGTGGAATAGTGCAGTGGTGGAGGTTTTGGTAATGCAGAAGATATCCCCGATCTATTCAGTCACATCAGCAGCTATAACAAAACCGGGTCAGCAATGTTTTGGCACTTGTATTGCGCTACTGTATGTGGTGAGAATCGGCACACACCAGTAGCAACAGGAAGCAAACAGGCAGGGAATACACAGAGAATAGTCAAATGGCAGGCAAAGTCGGCAACAGATCGGGTCCTCAGAACAAGCAGGGTCAGTAACAAGTATACAAACTGATTCGGTAAGCTAGCGGTGCGGGAATAAGGGCTGAGACACACTGAGCGTGTAGCGACACACAGCGAAGCGAAGAGAAGCAAATATTTTGCAGGCTTGACTTCAGTCCGCTCCGCCTCGCAGCGTATCTACACTACATTATGTTTGCGTCTCACCGCACTGGACAGGAATCCACTAACTAAATTAAAATGTACACACAAAACCGTTTTATTTTCACAAAGCTCATGTTATATAGGCAAAAAAATGTTTCTACTGAATAAAATACATCAAAAACTACTGTTAATTTAATAGGAATAGTATAAAAATCTAAAAAAAAGGTAACCCCTTATCATATATATTATAGGGACACGGAGTGCCCTGTATATAGAGTTGGAATGGATTGATACCACACACAGACATATACGTATATATCAACACGCAGATATATATATGCACCCACCCACAGACCTCAGACCATATATACACATATGCACATCGGGGGGTGGCATGTGGACAATCTCAACTAAATGCCCCCCCCATTTGGCTGATCCCTCCAGAAGAAATGTTGAACCCGACAGAGCAGAGAATATATATATTATGCTCTGCTCTATCAGGTTCAACATTTCTTCTGGAGGGATCAGCCAAATGGGGGGTGGTGGCAATTAGTTGCCAAAATGTGTGTGTAATCAAAGTCTGGATATATATATTTATAAGAATATAATATATAATACCTGCCCTTACCTTCCCCTATAAATTTGCTAAGAATATACACACAAAAAAAACAAACCACTGCCTGAGACCCCGCGCAGCCCACATGCTACCCCCCTGTACCTGGTTGAATGTATCTAATATATATAATTAAATACATTCAACCAGGTAGAGAAAGAAAAAAAAAGTTTTATTTTCGTGTTCCCGGATTTTATTTTTTTAGAAATGTGTCGCCTTACCTTAGCCTGGTGGCCACTCCTGTGGGGGCTCCCTGGATCCTGGTTGTGGGGGGGTCTGCCGTGGCCGCAGGTGCAGTGGCTCCCTCCCTCTGCTGCCTGTCTCTGCCACATGCACCCGGGCAGCTAGCCCATGCGGTCACAGCTCTGTCATCCAGCGGCTGCATGCTCCTCAAGGGGATCCTTGGAAGGCCCCTGCAGGCTGCCCTCTACAGTGCCTGATTAGAGGGCCGTGTCTGCCTGATGTTTTAGTAACAAGAATGTTTTATCCCATAGGCTTCAATGTTAAAAATATTCCCATTTTAATTCAATATCTAATAAACCGTTGCTTATAATATTCTGCAGTAAAGAGTCTCTTTATTTCTAGATTTTTATTGTTTTATTTTTTTTAAGCATCCTTTATACTTTTTTTCAATTATTTTTTTTTCAAACTTTTGGCGAACGTCCCAAAAATTTCGAAGTTCGCTAACTGTCCAACGGCCGATGTTCGATGCAAACTCCAAACAGTTCGAACCAAACAGTTTATTCCTAATGGGGATTTCACTTCCCTCGAACAGGCACCAGATGTGCATGCAATTCGCCAGGATTTCGCGAACTGCCTGCTCTCTGGATAGCCGAATGGTCAGGAAAGGTAACCGAACGCTGAATTTCACTGCTCGGTTACTTTTCAGCCACAATTCGGAGCTCTTTGAATAACCCTGATGGTTACATAAACTGAAAAAAGCACTCGCCAAATATGCAACACACTGGGAAAAATTCCTTCTTGACCCCAGATGGCGTCAGATTTATCCTTGGATCAAGAAGCTTTTATCCACATATTAAATATTATGACCCTTAATATTCTGTGTCTGCAGGAAGTCATTTTTTAAATCTGTACAGTCTCTGCCCCAACCACCTCAACAGACAGAGAATTCCACAGCTTTATTGTTCTCACCGTAAAATAACCCTTCCTATGCTTTAGGCTGAATTTCCTTGCGTCCAGTGTATAGTCCTGTTAATGAATAGGTTTCCTTTCCAGACAATGGTTTATAATGACCCCGTATATATTTATATAAAATTATACCTTTCTATATCACTGTTACTGCCCCCACTGGGAGGCTATTCCCTGTATCTACTACCAGTGGCGACTCTAGGAACAATATTTAGGGGGGCACAGAAGATACCGCAGTCAAAACTGGGGGGGGGCACTAATAATTTTCACCACTAAATCATGCCACTTAATAAAACTAAGAGCCCTATCACCTGGTGTGAGCTAAAACACCATCACTAAAGGAAAAATTACTGCGAGTCGCTAAAACTTAGTGCCTGACGACCTACTAACAGATCACCTTGTCTGCAGTAGTCCATGAACAAGGTCGTTTGGCGCACGCTAGGAAAACTCTAAGACCCGAGCTGAGACCCAGCGCTAATGCGGTTGTGTACAGGATAGAACTGTTTTT
Source organism: Leptobrachium leishanense (assembly GCA_009667805.1). NCBI lineage: Eukaryota > Metazoa > Chordata > Amphibia > Anura > Megophryidae > Leptobrachium > Leptobrachium leishanense. The sequence continues at coordinate 27,083 of RXON01004874.1, forward strand.
TTTCCAGTGCAGAGTGCCGGGCCATACCTATCCCCCGCCCTTACAAGCTTGAATATGAACCCATCCAGTGAATAACCTCACACCCTGCAATATTAAAAGCCTCCAAGGTGGCCGTATCATCCATGTTTTGATGCACACATATATTAAGGCTGATGGGCATTGCATGATAAATGCCACCCAGCAGCATGTAGAATCATTACACTGCATTTAATAGATCCAAAAGGAAGGCCAGGTGAGCGACAAAAATTTCCCTGCTGCAGCATATAAATAAAACCTGTTTCAGGGCAAGACTTATTCATGTGTCCCTTTAAACATGGTTCACACGGTCACCCTAAGGCTAGGGACAGATGAGCGCATTTTCTGCGGCCACCGTCAAAATGTACGTCGATGCGTGCGCACGCATTTTTTCACGGAATACGCTTAAGTGGTCAGACGATGCGCAATTCTGGACGTATTTCATGACGGTGGGGTAAAAAGAAGTCTAGGGAAATCCGGCTGTTTGAACGTTATGTAGGCCGCACACTAGCAGCGTCTGACGTCTCCTAATCACGCACACACGCTGCCATGCGGCCGCAGCGCACTCTGTACGTCAGTAGCAGCGGTTTCACGTTCTGAGAAAAATGCGTTCATTTGCTGGTTGCGTGGTGTCGGCGCACTTTCGTACGCACGTACTGCGTATATTGGCCGTCATTGGCCGTTATGTGCTGCTACTGCCGCCGTGATTTAGTGCGCCTGCACGCGCGTTCCGACTGCCCCACTCTGACCCTAGCCTAATAATCACCCGTTTCCATACTATGAATAACCCCCAGCATAAAATGTTTAAAATTAGGCAAAATATTAGAATTCGGATATATGTGGATAAAGGATACATTTATAATAGAGCCTACTGCAACAGCAACGACAATGCGTACCAGATCCATTGCTATGGTGTATGGGGCCAAGAGAACACCTGTGCTGCATTCCTTTCAATTGTCTGTTGATTTTGGGCGAGGACCTGTTTTTTCTGGGGTTTTTGGAGTTAGCAGTAGGTAAAATGGTGCAATTAGCGCCCCTCAAAAAATTAGCGCTGGCACCAAGTGATCTGTTAGCTGCAAAAGCGCTAGAGATCTCTAGCGCTCCCCGTGTTAAGTATAGGATGCGGAAAGTACAGTAAGCTCGCGGTACAAATCACTAATAGCAACGCACTAAGTGATTTTGTTTCCTGTTTGTAGCAGGAGACAACCGATCTGTTGGTCAGGCGCTAGACTTGATTAACTTGGCGCTAACGCAAAACCAGCCGACGCAAGGGTTAACTCACACCAGGCAGGGCCGTCTTTAGCGCAGGGCAAAAGGGGCAGCTGCCCTGTGCCCAGTCAGTGTTATGGGGCCCAAAGCAGCTGCTCTTGAGCCCGCAAAAATCGTGGTGTCACAGGCTGTCTCCCCTCCGTGGTGATGGTGACAAGTGACCACAGCGAGGAGGTGAGGCCGCACGAGAGAGGGATGCATCTTGGGAGCTGCGTTTGGCTCCTCCCCCTTCTCTTCAACATGCAGTTCCCCCGCAAGAAGATCCTGGATTCAGGAAGTAGTCAGTGCTCTGCCCTGCCAGGCCAGCCTTTCTGAGAGACTACAGCAGCATGAAGTAGGAAGCAGGGCTCTGCTTATAAGACCCTCTGTTCCCCCACCCCTCCAGCTTGTCTATGTCACATGTTAATTTGTATATAGATGGTGTGTGTGTGTTGTGTAAATTATGTATATATGTGTGATGTGTAAATTATGTATATATATGTGTGTGTGTGATGTGTAGATTATGTATATATGTGTGTCTGTGATGTGTGATGTGTAGATTATGTATATATGTGTGTGTGTGTGTGTGATGTGTAGATTATGTATATATGTGTGTCTGTGTGATGTGTAGTTTATGTATATATAATGTGTGTTAGTGTAAATTGTGCATATATGATGTGTAGATTATGTGTGTATATATGGTGTGGAAATGTGTGTGATGTAAATATCAAGTGTATATTATGCGTAAGTGTATATATAATGTGGAAATGTGTATATGATGCAAGTCTGTATATGATGTATATATTATGTGTACATGTACAGTATATAGAATGTGTACATTGGATGTGTACGTGCACAAAGGATGTATATACACAATAGTACATATATATATATATATATTGTGCATGATGTGTACACACAGAGATATTGTGTTTTTCTCACAGTGTGTATTTAGGATGTGTAATTGTAAAAAAAAATTATAAAACAAATAAATAGGCTTGTTTCATAAAATGTAATCTGTGTGTTTTTTGTTTTTTTTAAGGATGGGATGGAGAGTAAAATTCCTATGGGGGGGCCCAAGAACATGGTTGCCCAGGGTCCAGTCAATATTAAAGACGGCCCTGACACCAGGTAATAGTGCCATAAATAAGTATATATAAACAAGATTCCAAAACCCCAGAGTAACGTGATGCAATGAGTAACGTGATGCAATGAGTAACGTGATGCAATGATGCCTTTTTATTGTACTAACCTGATACTTTATTTGCCGCAATTCGGCAGTTTCCGCTGAATGTCTGATAGCTGCTTCAGTGACTCCACTTTTAGCAAATTACAGTGACCATTCACTAAATAGGAATTCACTATATTTTCGGCGAAATGAATTCCCCGAAATGTGACGAAAAGCAGAGGATCTAAAGCTGATTAGACCCTTTAGATTCTAACTTCCATAATAACCCCTAAAATGCCAGAAACCCAGGGAACTACAATACAAATAATAAACAATGTGGCATTTAGCCTACTCATTAACCCCTAAAATGCCATTAATCAAGGTAAAACATGAAATGAATACACTGTGAGGCATGTAGCTACCGATTAACCCCTACAATGCCATTATTCAAGGAAAAAATAAAATGTATACTGTGAGGGATGAAGCCTACCCATTAACCCTTAATATACAACTAAACCAAGGCAAAAACTAACGTAACACACAATGTAATGTATAGTCTGAACATTAACCACTTCACTGCTGAGACATTTCAACGTTGTGAAAATGCTTATGTTTAAGTGCCCGTTATTATTTAATGTTTTATGACTTTTATTTCAAATTGAATATGGTCATGTTGGCCAGAATCTGCCCTTTCCAATGACACCTAGATCGTCCATATACGATGCACAGGGACAGAGATACAGTGGTCCGAATAAGTGTGGTAAGCTGGATGCTTATTTTTGGTTGGGGGGCACATGGGGGGCAAGGAATAACCTAGGGGGGCAATTGCCCCCCCTTGCCCCCCTGTAGCGTCGCCTATGTCTACTACCCTTTCTATATCACTGTTACATGGAATAGCCTCCCAGTGGGAGCAGTAACAGTGATACAGAAAGGGTAGTAGATACTGCCCCCACTGGGAGGCTATTCCATGTATCTACTACCCTTTCTATGTCACGGTTACTGCCCCCACTGGGAGGCTATTCCATGTATCTACTACCCTTTCTATATCACTGTTACTGCCCCCACTGGGAGACTATTCCATGTATCTACTACCCTTTCTATATCACTGTTACTGCCCCCACTGGGAGGCTATTCCCTGTATCTACTACCCTTTCTATATCACTGTTACTGTCCCCACTGGGAGACTATTCCATGTATCTACTACCCTTTCTATATCACTGTTACTGCCCCCACTGGGAGGCTATTCCATGTATCTACTACCCTTTCTATATCACTGTTACTGCCCCCACTGGGAGGCTATTCCATGTATCTACTACCCTTTCTATATCACTGTTACTGCCCCCACTGGGAGGCTATTCCATGTATCTACTACCCTTTCTATATCATTCACTGCCCCCACTGGGAGGATATTCCATGTATCTACTACCCTTTCTATATCACTGTTACTGTCCCCACTGGCAGGGCCGGATTAAGAGCATCATGGGCCTGGTGCTGAGGATTTCGGTAGGCCTTTTTATAAATATTGAGGCACGCACACACTCTGCTATATACAGAGCACACATACACATGCACACTGCTATATACAGAGCACACATACACACTGCTATATACAGAGCACACATACACACACATACTCTGCTCTACACACACACAGCTATACACACACACTCTGCTATATACACACACACACTCAGCTATATACACACACACAGCTATATATACACTCACTCAGCTATACACACACAGTCAGCTACACACACACTCAGCTATACACACACACACACACAGCTATATACACACACACACAGCTATATACACACAGCTATATACACACGCACACAGCTATATACACACACACACTGATATATACACACACAGCTATATATACACACACACAGCTATATACACACACACACACACACAGCTATATACACACACACAGCTATATACACACACACACACACACAGCTAGATACACACACACACACACACACACAGCTATATAGACACACACACAGCTATATATACACACACACAGCTATATACACACACACACACACACACAGCTATATAGACACACACACAGCTATATAGACACACACACAGCTACCCAGATAGCAAGTAATTGTGCTGCAAGTTTGAAAATGACTTGCTGAGCTATTGCCAGACTTCACAAGTATGTTGCAAAATTGCAGCAAGTTTGCTTTGCACGTCTCCAGATTTAACTTGCTTTTGCAAACTTGCAGCAAGTTCTTAGTAAGTTATGTGTACAATAGTCATCCCACCGCAGGGTCAGTATGGCTGAATTTTCTTTTTACCGCTCACTGCTGTGTGTAAGATTGGTGTGAAGAGAAGTGAGTGGAAACCATGAGGTCTGATATACTGGGTTATTCAAAGAGATCCGAATTGCTTGAGAAAGTTAACCGAATGGGGAAAATCAGCGTTCGGTTACCTTTCTTGGCCATTCAGTTATTCAGAGACCAGGCAGTTCGGCAAATCCTGGCGAATTGCCTGCACATATGGTGCCTGTTAGGTGCTTGTTCGAGGGCAGTGAAATCCCCATGAAAAAGCACTGCTTCGGCTATTCAGAGAACACAAACCAGCAGTGAAAGGTTCCCCTAATGCCCTGCCATTCGGTGGTTTAATTCGGCAAGTTTATTCAGGCGAATCCCATAGGCTTCAATGTTAAAAATATTCCCGTTTTAATTCAATATCTAATAAACCATTCCTTATAAAATTCTGCAGTAAAGAGTCTCTTTATAGATTTTTTTAGAAAATTTTAAGCATTTTTCTTAATTTTTTTAAAAAGTCCGATTTTTGTTTTTGTTTTTGTATTGTTTTTTTTTAAGTTATTTGTTCTGTAACAGCCTTTTTATTATCATTCCCTGGACCTCCTGTGTAAATTTCAGACATTTTCACTCAGTAGTTTCTTTGCAAACAGAGTTTCATTTTCACACATTCACACAAACTATTTTGCTAATTTATTCACCTCCCTCGTCTGCGGTCTCGGCTGCTTCGCTGCGTGTGATCGGCTCCTGTTCGGGCTTTTTCCGTGGTTTTCGGCAGGATAATCCAGATGTTTTTGGGGGTTTTCGGCGTGCATTCGCTGGGTTTTGCGGTTCGTTTTCGTCAGGTTTGCGGTAGCTTTTCCCTGCAATTCGGGGACCCTGTGCTGCTTGCTGAATACACCGCAGGGTCACCGAAATGGAATCGGCAAAAGGCACCGAATTGAAGAGAACGAAAAGTCACCGAACGTGCGATGACTTTTCGAATCTCTTTGAATAACCCTGATAGCGTTCAGGGAGGTAGAAATCATGGAGTGACGAAGCATAATATCTCATTGGTGTAGCACAATTTTAAATATTTAAATTTTCCTTTTATAAGCTGAGATTTTGCTTAACAGGGAATTGATGGGACATGCTTCCCATCTGAGAAAACTGTCCTATTCTAGAACTTAATGAGTTATAAAGCTGTCGTCTTACCTCCCTAAAATAAATACATTAATAAAATGTTTGTTTTAAAACTTTCACTCTTATTAAAATGTATGTATACACCTAACAATCCATGTGCTGAACTTTCTTTATTGTGACTCCACTTCAACAAAATTAACAAATCAAAGTTAGTTAACCCCTAAAAACACTAACTTTAAGGTGAATCATATTTGCAAACAAAAAATATCATATATTCATCATCAATTAGTTGGATATGGGGGAAGGGGGAGAGAGACATTTTTTTATACAACTAATCGATTATGCAATGTACTGTATATAGAGATCCATGCATTGTTATGTATATATAAATCCTTGCATTATACATAGAGAGCCATGCAGCGCACTGCATATAAAGAGAGCCTTGCATTGTGTTGTATACAGAGAGAGCCATGCATTGTGTTGTATACAGAGAGAGCCATGCATTGCACTGCATATAAAGAGAGCCATGCAGTGCACTGCATATAAAGAGAGCCATGCAGTGCACTGCATATAAAGAGAGCCATGCAGTGCACTGCATATAAAGAGAGCCATGCATTGCACTGCATATAAAGAGAGCCATGCAGTGCACTGCGTATAAAGAGAGCCATGCATTGCACTGCATATAAAGAGAGCCATGCATTGCACTGCATATAAAGAGAGCCATGCATTGTACTGTACAGAGAGAGCCATAAAGATTGACCACGACAAGGGAAAGTACAGTAAGGCGCCGTTCACACTGTGTGATTTGAAAATCGCGCGACTTTCCGCGAGATTTTCATATTTGCGACATGGTGCGATAATGTCGCGCGACATCACTGTTTTGTGCGATTTTTGCAAAGCACCACCAATACAAATCGCAAAATTGCAGATAGCAAATCGGAAAAAAAGGGTTGTGTACCCGCGACATGCGACGTCGCGTGGCAAGATGTGAACAGCTCCATTGAAATGCATTGGAGAAGTTACACAGCGCGACGTCGCATGGATTTTTCTGCGACATCGTGGCAAAATCCGCGCGATAAATCGCACAGTGTGAACAGGGCCTAAAGGGGAGGGTGGGTGGGAAGCAGGTGAAAAGATCCAAAAGCAATTGTGAAGCTAATCCAGAGGTGAGTCCTGAGCCCCGTTCAATACCTCAGCAGCTGCTGGATTGCTGCAGCGCAGCAATTCAGTTTGCTGCAGCAGTGTCATTGAACGCTTTGGATGCGAATTTTGAATCCAAAATGGTTGATTTTTTTATTTTTATTTTTTTTTAATTAAAGATTCAGATTGTTTTTCGTATCACTCGGACAAACTATGATAAAGAAAAGCGGTCAGCACAGTTCCGTTTTGTACGCACACACCACAAATGATAGTTTTTAATGAATAAACGTTATGTTTGCTTCTGAAACAAAATATAAATTGATCTGTAATATATGTCTATGTGCAGGGGGAAATAATAAATAAATATTTTGTGCTTTGGTGAACAAAAACCTCAAAATTAACATTTCTGTACAGAATTGTTACTTGCTTCATGGCGGCGGCCATCTTGCTGTACGGAATTGTTACTTGCTTCATGGCGGCGGCCATCTTGCTGTACGGAATTGTTACTTGCTTCATGGCGGCGGCCATCTTGCTGTACGGAATTGTTACTTGCTTCATGGCGGCGGCCATCTTGCCGTACGGAATTGTTACTTGCTTCATGGCGGCGGCCATCTTTAATACGTCACACTCAGCTACTCGCAGCATCTCCTCGGGTCAATGCAAATGCTAAGTTAGCAGTGCTGAGCGCTGAGTGGCTGAACAGCGTTTAATGGCTAGTTGCAAACTTAGCACTTGCAGCGGCTGAGGTATTGAACGCGGCTCAGCTGGCAGTTCTGAGGTAAATGCTGACACTGTCCAGTGACAGGAGTTACTATAGAGGGGGAAAGGTGACACTCATTGGTCAGCTGTTTTCCCGCCAAAAGTCTGTCACCAATCCTGTGCTCAGCTGACTGAAGGTCGGGCCAGCAACTGAGGTAAATCTTCCAAGTAACAGTATGCAGCTTGTAACCTGAAAGACAAAGCAGAAAGAACTAGCAAAGCCGCCCCAAAGAGACCGCTACATGACAGTCACCCCACACCTCTATTCTAATAGAATTAGTTTAAAAAAAACACATGGGCGACAATCCCATGGGGCCACTTCTCTTATCTTGCTTCCATGGCCCTAACATTCTCTCTCATTCCTCTAGCCGCTCCTTGTCCTAGCTGTGTCACTATTTAACCCCCGCTATTCAGTTTCAGACCAAAGCAGGGAGAGGGCCACAGTACTTGCTGCCGGACCCTCTTCTTTCTTTCTGTCCCTCCCCCAAGTGGCAAAATGCCAGGACTTTTTGGTTGTCTTTGAGATTTTGTTTTTGTTTGAAGTGATTTACTTTTGTTTTTTTTAAAAAAAAATGCTTGTTTAATGTCTCTCAACTGCAGGGATCCCAACCTGAAAAAAAGCAATTGCAGGGAGATGCCCTTCTCATTTTAGGGAGGTGCATTATGGCCCCCCCATCCGCTGGGGGGGGGGAGAGACCACCCTCCTGAAATGATGGCTGATAGCATGGGAAGGAAGTGGTTAATTTTCTTATTTTGCAGATAAGAGTCCTCAAGAGTGTTGGAGGGAAGATTGCACATGCACTTTTATGTAATATGATGCGACGATTAATGGAAGATCATGTCGCTGAAGTTTAGAATCTTTCTAGAACCTCATCTAAAATTTCCGGCAGAAGGGCCTTCGCTGGTACCCAACTGTGTAATTCAGTTCTTGGTGAGTCAACTTTGTGCTTTATAATCTTCAATAGTTTAAGGTTTTTGGGTAAAGTGGAATTTATAGGACTGTACAAACCATATACTTGTTTATGTGTATTTAAAACCATTATGATTAAGATGATTTTTATTGGAATATGTCATTGATGTGTACTTTAAGGTCAGCAGTTATTTTAGTGCAATATTACATTGAGGTGTTTTTAGATTCCTAACAGGGTAATAGATTATTTTCAAAATACAAAAGACCGATGAAGTAAAGTAAATATGGGTTGACATTTTGGAAAATTGGTATTCAAGCCTGTATATTTCTTAATTGAGACAGGCTATCTCTAAAGCACGTTTTTCATTGCATATTGATATCGCTCATATAAGCCATTATGGATGTGTCTTTTGTTTATTGCCGAAGCATGTCGAACAGTCTATAAAGACGCTACAGATCACGATATGTGGAAAAACATTGGTGATTGGCTGAACCAAGCTCGCACACGAATTGTTCGTAGTTGCAGCTGGGCAGTCATTTTTTACCTAATTGTTTAATTGAGTCACTTCTTTTAAATGTACTTTATTCCGTTTGGACTAGATCACACGTAAAGCCTTATTGATAAAGCTCTTATTTCTCCATAATGCACCCTACAGCTTCCCATTAGAAGCTTTAAAGTAAAAAATGTTTTCCCTCCCCCAATGTAAATTAAAGCACTTACCTTAAATGATGTCTCTTTTTGCGATCTTCCTCTGCTTTCCTGATGTTTTCAGCCTTCTTTCCATCGGTGCGGCGGTTCTCCGATCCAGCACTGACTGCTCAGGGCTTGCTGGCACTTTCTGTCCCACGGTGTCTGCAGGCGCGTCCCCGCTCCATAGACTTACCTTGCGTCCCTTGTCGCGTCTCGGCAGAAAATGACTGCGCATGTGCGCGCCCCAGGATCCTTTGCAGCCGCCGGATAAATTTTTCATTCAGAATCGTGACTGCGCACGAAACGGAGGGGAGTTTGAACCGCTGTTTGAGCGTTTGTTTTTTTCACTTTTTGCATAGATCTACTGCTTGCTAGCAGTAGATCTATGCAAAAAAAAAGGGTTTAAATATCCTTTAACTATCAGAAATGTTGTGGCCCCATACACAGCTTTAGGCGTGGACCCCCTGATTGCACACCAACACTCAGGCCCTTCCACTGACTGTCCCGTCGATTCTGCCCACTTACCATCCCATTGAGACGGACCATCCCATCAAGTCTGCCCACTGGTTGTCCCACCAAGTCCGTGCACTGGCCATCCCACTGGGTCCTTCAGTGCACCCACTTTCATTTTAATACTCTTACAACTTAATATATGAAAATTTAAAAGTGTATTCAAAGTCATCAGTGCGTTCAAAATTTAAGGTTAAGGGAACTGATTTTGCACAAAAAATATGAAGTCTGCCAGCAGGACAAGGTAGACTCTTTAGAGCAGGACCCTACACTAACATTAACCGTGCTACCTTTTCTACTATTGGGTCGCGACCCACTGGTTGAGAACCACTGTTCAAGTGACGAGTAGAGCATGAACCAAGATGAGTTTTGAGGCTCCATAGTGGATATTATGAGGATCCCATCCCGACTGCCAAAGTACTAATCTGTTACTATAGTTGCATCTAGTTAATGCATCGAGTTAATGTGTCTATTGATTAAAATACTTATGTAAAACTGAAATCGAGCTACTGTTAGCTAGTACTGTTTAGCTATAGAAATTACATTTTGGTGATATGTAATCATTGTTTTTGTTTTTATTTTAAGAGGGAGGACAGAGGGAGGGCAGGATGAAACAACTTGAGGACGCTCTAAAGCGACACTTGTGTAACATCTTTCCAGGCACTGGTAGGTTACCAAGTGATGACACAGGTGCTTCTGAGGCTGCAGTTGATCAGAGGAAGAGCGGTGAAGGGGGCCGCTTGACTGATGCCTTTTGCAATTTTTTTAGTCCACGACGCCCAGGGATGTCAAATGTAGGCAACCCTTGCCAGTGTCTTCACCATATGGTGCAGGACTACCTAGGGGCAAGGGCAGACATGGATACCTTTACAGCAGATGATCCACTGGCTTGCTGGGTGTTGAGATTGGATCACTGGCCAGAACTTAGCCAATATGCTATGGAGCTACTAGGTTGCCCTTCATCCAGCGTTCTTTCTGAAAGGACGTTCAGTGCTGCTGGAGGTTTTGACACAGACAAAAGAGTGCGTCTGTCCACCGACTCTGTAGATCGGCTGACGTTTATAAAAATTAATCAGTCCTGGATCAGCAGCTATCACTCCCCTGATGTTGATGTAACTGAATAGATCGGGGATCTCTTCTGCATTCCCAAAACCTCCACCACTGCACTCTTCCACAATACCTCAGAGGGGTTACGGACGGTGTGACGACACTGTTGTCGACACTAAAGGCCCAATTTTAAAGCACCTATTGTTACGTTCATCCAAAGTCTGCATAAGAGGCACCATAATTTAGCCAAAAAATCATTAAACTTGTTCTGTGTGTCCTAAAACGTCTCCTCTTTTCATACAGACTGCCGCCTCAAGCAGTTGTTTATGAATATATTAACCCCTTCCATACGGTGGACGCGCTCAGCGCGTCCAACCGCATGTCACGTTGCGTGCGGAGGACGCGCTGAGCGCGTCCAGCCTTTGGGGTCAGCGTTCGGCCGGGTTCCGGCCGATCGCTGGCCCCCCCGGTGCGGGCTGACATCCTCGATGTCAGCCCAGCATCCGGAACCGCCGCCGGGCTAATTAGGTGTCATTGCGGCGGTGCGATGACACCTAATTCAGGTGCCCCCCCCGCATGTGCGGAGGAGGCGCCTGAAAGGGAGGGGGGAGGTCCTTCGGACCTCTCTCCCTCCCGATCGGCGGCGTTGCGGGGGTTAACCCAGGCACCATTTGGAAGGGCACAGCCTGCCCTTCCAAATGGTACCTGGCATTAACCCCTGGGGAGCCGGATCACGAATCGGCGCTGAAAAGTGCCGGTTCGTGATCCTTTCCCGGAGCTGGCCGACATCTTGGATGTCGGCCAAGCCTCCGGGAACTCCCCCTGAGGACTGGCGTCATCGTGCATAGCACGATGACGCCAGTCCTGGAGTTAACCCCTAACTGCCACCAATGGTGGAGATAGGGGATTCCAATGAATCCCCTATCTCCCGATCCGTGGCAGCTAGGGGTTAAAGTTTGGTATTGTTGGATCGGCCAGAGCATGGCCGTTCCAACGATACCAAACTCAAATGTGAAAAAGTTAGTAAAAAAAAACAAATTAAAAATAAAAATAAAAAAATATTTAAAAACAAAATTATAAAAAAAAAATAAACAAGTTTTTTTTCTTTTTTTTGGTTTGTTAATGCAGCAATATTGTTCCCATTTCAATTATAATGTGAACAATAATGCTGCACTAACGATTTTTGTATGCGGTGCGTTTGTTCAAAATCATGTAATTTTCCCCCAAAAAAAATGTAACGAGACCCCATCTCTAATTTTTTTAACAAGCGCACCCCATACAAAATATAACCGCAATTGCTCGCATGTTAAAATGTGTAAAAAAAACACTTTACACATTGTAAATTATTGAAAAATCATATTTTATTGCATTTTTTGTTATAATATACAGACAGGACATGACGTGTACATATAATAATGACATATTATGAATCTGCCGAGTCTAACGGAAAGAACGATATATAATATGTCTGGGTCATATACTAAAATAAGCCTTCAAAACACGTTTAAACATGATGAGCAAAACCGGTAAAAATGACCTCAGCACAGAGGCGGGAAAAGCCTCAGCAGCGAAAGGGTTAAAGGAAAACCATTTACCGTCATTTGAAATGGAATTTTTTTCTTTTTAAATGTTTCTATACATCCTACAAATCTGCCACTTCACGGGCAGGTTATGGGGACCTCCTAGGCACAATATTTTAAGGAATTTTTCATTTTTATTCATAACTTTTATGTCATGGAAAAATCACTTCCTTTAAAAACATTTTTTTTAAAACTTTTTTCCTTGTTTCCTGTCCCCCAGGGCACTTCCCGGACCCCAATATCTTGCATATATGCCCTCTTGGAGGGCACTCTAAAATTTGAACGTTTGAGTCTCATTGACTTGCATTGAGTTTGAATCGTGTTCGCTGTCAGGTATATTGGAAGGGAAAAAAAAGTAAAATGGATGCCTGTAGCCATTTTGTTTATAAAGACAGTGTTTTTCTTTCTCCAAATTTCTCTAGTTGGAATGAACCGAGATTTTTGTTTTACAGAGTTCATGGCTGGGTGAAATATTTTTTTAGAAGTGCCAGACATGAAGGAATCTAAAATGTCTTTGTGTGATAATACTAGAGCTACTAAAATGGTGTACGGCTTGAAGGAGAAAAGTTACCAGGAAAGGCTTAATGATCTTAACATGTACAGCTTGGAAAAAAGACGAGACAGAGGAGATATGATAGAAACATTTAAATACGTAAATGGAATCCACAAGGTAGAGGAAGGGAGTATATTTAAACGGAAACAAAGTAGCAAAACAAGAGGACATAGTCTTAGATTAGAGGGGCAAAGGTTTAAAAGTAACATCAGGAAGCATTATTTTACTGAGAGGGTGGTGGATACATGGAACAGCCTTCCAGTATAAGTGGTAGAGGCCAAAACAGTAATTGAATTTAAGCAGGCATGGGATAGGCATAAGGCTATCCTAAACAAAAGATAAATCCAGGTAAAGTATCCATGTAATTGGGCGACTAGATGGGCCGAAAGGTTCTTATCTGCCGACATTTTTCTATGTTTCTAATTGCTAAGACCTGTCAAAACAGACCAATAAATTTAATTATAAGTCTTTAAAACAAAAAGATATTCTGTCTTTTGGGTATAGGAATATAAGAGTTAATATCTCTGATATATATTCATATTCACAAAATATATGTTTATAATCAAGGTATATTTTATTATATTTACTAGGGATGCACCGATACCATTTTTTCAAGACCGAGTACTAGTACCGATACTTTTTAAAAGTACTCACCGATACCGAGTACCGATACTTTTATTAGATGTCATCATAAAAAAAATTTCAAAGCCCAATAGAAAAAACAAACAAAAAAAAACGGAGTGCTGGGAGTCGGGACAGCAGGACTCTGAAGTTTATATTCAGTCTGTCTGTCCCCTCTCTCTCTCCCCTCTCTCTCCCCATCCCCTAAACAAAAGAAAATAAATTGATAGGGGAAAAAAAAAACCGGAGTGCTGGGACAGTTAATCATGTTAACATGATTGATATTAATAACTGTCCCAGCACTCCGTTTTTTTTTTCCCCTATCAATTTATTTTCTTTTGTTTAGGGGATGGGGAGAGAGAGGGGAGAGAGAGAGGGGACGGACAGACAGACTGAATATAAACTTCAGAGTCCTGCTGTCCCGACTCCCAGCACTCTGTTTTTTTTTCACCCTATTATTTCCTTTCATTAGGGGAAGGGGCAGATAAATAAACTTTGCAGGCCTGATGCTGCAGTTCGGAGGCCTGTCCTGACACTCAGATTTATTTATTTTGCCCAGCAACTTGTTTTTCATTTGCGGGGGGAAGGGACAGACATACAATAAACTTTGCAGGCCTGATGCAGCCGTTCGGAGGCCTGTCCCGACACTCCGATAATTTATTTTGGCCAGCAACTTGTTTCTTTCCTTTGCGGGGGGAAGGGACAGACATACAATAAACTTTGGAGGCTTGATGCAGTGGATCGGAGGCCTGTCCCGACACTCCGGTAAACAGGTTGCTGGCCAAAATAAATTACCGGATTGTCGGGACAGGCCTCCGATCCGCTGCATCAAGCCTCCAAAGTTTATTGTATGTCTGTCCCTTCCCCCCGCAAATGAAAGAAACAAGTTGCTGGGCAAAATAAATTACCGGAGTGTCGGGACAGGCCTCCGAACCGCTTCATCATGCCTCCAAAGTTTATAGTATGTCTGTCCCTTCCCCCGCAGACTAACAAAAACAAGTTGCTGGCCAAAATAAATATTTTTTTTCGTTTGGGGGGGGAGAAAGAAAGAGCCAGAATATACGCACCTGCTTCTAGAGACGTGCCACTCCTTTATGACTAGCAGCCAGTCCCACGTGATCTATTAGTCTCTCGCTGCGGTGATGCGCTGCCTCGTGCGACGAACACGCACAGAGTGAGCGCCGGAGGCCAAGTTTCAAGACCGGATGCTGCATTTGAAGGCCGGATGCCGCGATTCAAGCTGCGATTGAAGCGCCGGAGGCCGCGATTGGCGCCGGAGGCCGAGTTTGCTGTCCCTGAAGTATCGGTAAAAGTATCGGGTGATTTTTGACGAGTACGAGTACTCGTCAAAACGGTAATATCAGCCCCGATACCGATACTAGTATCAGTATCGGTGCATCCCTAATATTTACAGTAGGAAATGTATACTCCAATAAATATTGTATGACTGTATAATTGGAATTAACAGAATCTATTCTTTAGTAATTTTATTGAGTTAACCAGAAAGGAATTCAGCTGATAGGACTCAGTAAGTAATTTTGAAAGGAGTTAGGAATATAAATTAGATATGATAGGTAGAGACACAGTGTCTATACATTGAGAGAAGTCTTTGTTAAGTCAGATTGACCCCTGAACCGAGATAAGAATATTAAAAAGAAATGGGGGAATTAATTAAGAAGTGCAACACTGCCCTCCAGAGGATAGCAAATATTAGATTTGATGTATCAATAATATTGCTAGTGACGTCAAACTGACTATAATTGAAGATCCGACAATGCAGTGGGGGCATTCCCGCAGAAACAGTCCGAGGCAAAGCAGTCTGAGACATGACACTCTGAGATTCCGAGACTCCGAGACATACACCACAATGCATTCAGACGTCCAGTATATATTGAGTCAGGGCATTCCCGCAGAAGCAGTCTGAGATTCCAACATTCAGAGACTCACACCACAATGCAGGCAGATCCCAGGATATGAGGCAATCAAGACTCTCACCAAATCTCTAACTCACATGCATTGATTATCTGATATCGATAATCTTCACATATTCCAAAACAAAGCATCACACAGGAATTCCAAGGCAGACTCATTAAAATCCAGATTGGAGAGGTAATGTATGAAATTAAGGAATTAATGTAATTATATATATTTGTAAATATTCTTGCAACGTAGACTGAGATTCTCAGATTTCTGGTAGCTCCAAAAATTCTAAGTATTTCTATTCTGCAGATAGAAATATGAAGAAGTGGACAGAAGGATTTATCCTAAAGAAATGTTGTAAGATTGATACCAATATATATTGAATTTGGAAATTACTGTGATTAAAAATTAATAAGCAAGGAATTCTATAACTACAAAATAAAAAGCAAAAGATTAGAAGTTTAATTCTCAATTAGGGGAGGATTCACTAAATAAGTTTTATTACTTATCCTTTTAAATTAGCTCATCTTTTGTTGATCCATGTAGTATAGATATACAGTTGTGTTCAAAATTATTCAACCCCCACTGAAATTGAGTGTTTTGGCCAGTTTGACATTGATTTTGATCATTCAGTCATCTTGCTTACAATTAAATCAAAGAGGCACGTGTAGGTCAGACAAATATAACATAACATTTATAATGAAATAACCACAAATGTCTTTTCTGTGCTCACATCATTATCAGTTTTATTCAACCCCCAAGTGACATTCAATCTTAGTACTTAGTACAACATCCTTTTACAGTTATAACAGCTTTTAAATGTGAAGCATAGCTTGACACAAGTGTCTTGCAGCGATCTACGGGTATCTTCGCCCATTCGTCATGGGCAAAAGCCTCCAGTTCAGTCACATTCTTAGGCTTGTGCACTGCAACTGCTTTCTTTAAGTCCCACCAGAGGTTCTCAATCGGATTTAAGTCAGGTGACTGCGATGGCCACTCCAAAATGTTCCAGCCTTTAATCTGCAACCATGCTCTAGTGGACTTGGAGGTATGCTTGGGATCATTGTCCTGTTGAAAGGTCCAACGTCTCCCAAGCCTCAGGTTTGTTACAGACTGCATCACATTGTCATCCAATATCTCCAGGTACTGAAGAGAATTCATGGTACCTTGCACACGCTGAAGCTTCCCTGTACCTGCAGAAGCAAAACAGCCCCAATGCATGATTGACCCCCTGCCATGCTTCACAGTAGGCAAGGTGTTCTTTTCTTCATAGGCCGTGTTCTTCCTCCTCCAAACATAGCGTTGATCCATGGGCCCAAAGAGTTCTAATTTTGTTTCATCAGTCCACAGAACACTATCCCAAAACTTCTGTGGTTTGTCCACATTACTTTTGGCATACTGCAGTCAACTCTTCTTATTCTTTGGAGACAGCAAGGGGGTGCGCCTGGGAGTTCTGGCATGGAGGCCTTCATTACGCAGTGTGCGCCGTATTGTCTGAGCTGAAACTTCAGTACCCACATCTGACAAATCTTTTCTCAGTTCCTCAGCAGTCACACGGGGACTTTTCTCCACTCTACGCTTCAGGTAGCGCACAGCAGTCAAAGTCAGCATCTTCTTTCTGCCATGACCAGGTAGCGTTTCAACAGTGCCCTTTGCCTTGAATTTGCGAATGATGCTTCCTATGGTCTCTCTTGGTATGTTTAACATCTTTGCAATCTTCTTATAGCCATTGCCCTTCCTGTGAAGAGTAATCACCTCTTCTCTTGTCTTCCTGGACCATTCTCTTGACTTCACCATGTTTGTAACCACACCAGTAAATGTCTAGAAGGAGCTGAGTATCACAGTCATTTTAAAGCTGCCTAATTGGTGCTTATTATGCTTTATTGCTGCTCCGTGACATCCACAGGTGTTTTCAATACCTGATTGAAAACACTTGAATGAACCTCTGTTCTTCAGAGTGGTAGTCTTTAAGGGGTTGAATAATTGTGTCAATGAAGAATTCACAAAAGAAACATTTACTACTGTATAGGGATCGACCGATTATCGGTCGGGTCGATTATCGGGGCCGATATCCGGCATCCGGCCGATAATCGGTATCGGCCCTGTATATCGGCGAATCGCCGATATACAGGGCCAATCTGTGTATGCTCCAGCTCCCCCCCCTAAATCAGTACTTGCCCCGCCGCCGGCTCTGTGGACTCCGCTGTCCGGCCTCCTGCGCGAGCTCCGATGCGCGGAGCTGAGGGCGTGCTGAGGGGCGTGCTCTGCCTGTGAGCTCTCCCTCTGCGGTCTCACTCGGCACGCTCCTGTGAAAAGCAGTGAGCGCTCCCGTCCTGCTTCTCCGGTCCTGCGCGGCTCTGCTCTTTTCTGATGTGAGTCTGAGGTCTGTCTGGGGCACGATGAGGGGGAGAGGGAGCGAGGATGCCGGTCTGTCCCGATGAGGTCGAGTGGGAGCTAGGGAGCGGGTCTGTCCCGATGAGGGGGAGGGGTGGTCTGGCTGTAGTAGTGCTGCGTAAGTGCGTAGCTCTGTGATACGCACACACACAGGGACACAGAGCCCCCAGTGTACACTGCCAGGTGCCAGCCATAGATGAAAAAAAAAACGCCCCCCAGTGTACACTGCCAGGTGCCAGCCATAGATGGGGGAAAAAAAACGCCCCCCAGTGTACACTGCCAGGTGCCAGCCATAGGTGTATAAAATCAGCCCCAAGTGTACACTGCCAGCCATAAGGTGTACAGAATCAGCCCCCAGTATACGTTACTGAGTGTATTAGTGCTGCGGAGCTCTGTGATCCTCCTACAGGCTCCACGTGGCTGAGTATTTCTGCTATGGAGCTCTGTGATCCTCCTACAGGCTCCACATGGCTGAGTATTTCTGCTATGGAGCTCTGTGATCCTCCTACAGGCTCCACGTGGCTGAGTATTTCTGCTATGGAGCTCTGTGATCCTCCTACAGGCTCCACGTGGCTGAGTATTTCTGCTATGGAGCTCTGTGATCCTCCTACAGGCTCCACGTGGCTGAGTATTACTGCTGTGGAGCTCTGTGACTTTATTAAGTTATTTTCAAGCACTTTATTGTTCTCAGTTGTTTTAATGTTAAAGTTTTATTAAACATGTTGAGTTAATTCCAGATTTGTGTAAGATTGTGTAAGATTGTGTTTATTTTTCATAACTTTTAGTGTACAGGATATCGGCCCAGATATCGGTTATCGGCCCTGGAAGGGGGCCGATAATCGATATCGGTATCGGCCTCAAAAAAGTGATATCGGTCGATCCCTACTACTGTATTACAAAACCAATTGATGTCATTTTAGTTGCATATGGTTCTTTAAAAAGTCCTTGTAGGATTTCATTCTGAATACAATTACAAATGTACACTAAATTCCCTAAAACCCTTTACAGCATTGGGGGTTGAATAATTTTGAACACAACTGTATATATATATATATATATATATCTAGAAGATCTAGCTGGTTAAACATTGTTTGCTGGGAAATGCATGTTGTATTAAGCAGAAATGTTTATTAACCATTTGTTTATTAGTTACTAACTGATAAGGTAAATGATATTAATCATATATGCAGTTACTAACAGGAGATACATATATTGTGAAGCTAGTTTTTATATGCTGATGGATTGGGGTTTATAAATCTTTGTTTATGATATGAGATTTGAAACTTTTTTGTATACATAATAAATATATATATGTTTTTATCCGGTTATTGATTATTGTATTCTTCATTGCAAAACACAGACAATTAAAAGAATTTAGGAGAATTTCTAGGAAATATAAACAAATTAAATATTTGTGTCTCGTATAAGTTTATTATGAAATAATAATCCCTGACATATTGGAGGCAACTGCCGAGATAGGTCCAGTAAGCCCAAAATAGACATATTGGAGGCTTGGCTGATAAGTCCAATATATAACGTGTTGTATTCACGTGCAGAGATTATATCCGACATCGCGTTCGAATTCAAACTTTTTAAATTGTTCGAATGCGAACCGAACACGGGGCTGTTCGGCCCATCCCTAGTCCTTATCTGTACTGTGCGGACAATCGTCTCTCAGTGTCATCACATTTTGAGTTCATAATCATCACAGTCACTGTTTGTGTCATGGATAGGAGAGGACCGTAGCTTCCACTGGAACTTTCTAGGTAGCGATCTTTGTATGCTGGCCGTGCATCACCTGTAATCTGTCTACAATCCACTCAGGACTCAGTCAACAGGTACTTGATGACTGTCAGGCTCCTTGTAAAAACGATGATGATGAAAACAATGACAAATGCCAACATAGCAAAAGAAAAAATGTTGCACAGGCTGAGAGGGGACAAGTAAACAGATTCATTCATCTTGCACACAAAAACACAGGTGCAACAGTGACGAGCTTGTCAGTGTAGCAAAAAGAAACAGATTCTACACACTAATAATTTTCCAAGGAGTCAAATAGTCCATTCAAAAAATAAAACCCAAACCCTTCCCCTCGGGATATGGACCTCATGCAGCCTCTTTTGTAAATAACCCACAGGGTCATACTACATCTAACTCAGTTCATTATAGAAAAAGTATATGCGCAACTCTGGCCCGAAGACCAGCCACCGTGTGCACTACACCCATTTAGTAACTAAATGTTTCTATACACTTCTGTTCTTGTTTAGTGGTCAATTAAGCAAAACATAACCAGTAGAAATAAAATTCCATCTAAATATTTGGTAAATATAATCCGCAACCAAATGAAATCTTCCCGCAATTACTTCCTTTACACCTGGTTTATATAAAGAATTTAGTCAGTGTAGGTGTAACATTAACCCCTTAGTGACTGGGCGGTTTTACACAAATCCGTCCTTTAGTGACCACTGCTGTTTTTACGTTTCTACACTGTTAGTGATTAGGTCAAATTTTCCTCTTACTCGTTTATTCAACCCACACATATTATACACCCTTTTTCCCGCCATTAAATGGACTTTCTAGAAATACCATTATTTCCATCATATCCAATAATTTACTATAAAAAAAATATGAAATATGATGAAAAAATTGTAAAAACACACTTTTTCGTAAT
Organism: Leptobrachium leishanense; assembly: GCA_009667805.1. Taxonomy (NCBI): domain Eukaryota; kingdom Metazoa; phylum Chordata; class Amphibia; order Anura; family Megophryidae; genus Leptobrachium; species Leptobrachium leishanense. Next base: position 47,720 of record RXON01004874.1, read on the forward strand.
TTAATCTCCAAAATCTACAACCACCAATAAAGACCCCGGCTAAATAGTTTCAAAATTTTATCCCGAGAATAGAAATACCAAATTTTTACATGTTTTTGCCTTTTAACCCTTTCACTGCTGAGCCAGTTCACCTATGTGCGCTGCGCTCATTCTGACCATTTTGTGCTAATTATTTTGAGATGACAGCCTAGGTCCTATTTAATTAAACCCCCCCAGACAAAAAAAACTTTAACAAAAAAAACATTTTTTTTATTTTATTTAATTTTTTTATTATTATTATTATTTTTTTTTTTAAACCAAACCTGGTCATGTTTGGTATCATTGGAAATGCCATGATCAGGCCTTTCAAATGATGTCAAATATGACCATCTAGTTGCCATGATCGGGAGATAAGGGGATCCTTAGGATCCCCTAATCTCTACATGGCAGCTAGATGGTTAACTGGCCCACTGACATCCTCACACATATGGTGAGGTTGTCAGTGGGTGGGGGGGACCTGGAGGCTTGGCTGACATCCAAGATATCAGCCCCCCTCCAGGTTTGAATCCCGTTTTGGCGCCAATTAGCGCCGAAACGTGATTCGGCGGCGGAATGGTTAATGCCAAAGCATCTCCCTAGCTACAAAGGTTGGGGAGATAGAGGGCTCCGAAGGAGCCCCCCTCCCCTCCATTTATTTGCATGGGGACGCCTGCTGATCACATCGCCACGCAGCGTGGCGACGTCATCAGCCTCGCCTGCCCATGTAAATCACATGGGCAGGCTTCCTCCCTGCCAGATCGCCGAGGGATCCAGCGAGGGAGGTGAGTATCAGGCGGGAGGGGGATTAGGCACCGCTGATGTACCCTGTACGTCCGCGGGTCTAAGGGAGACCCGTGGACAGGACGTACAAGGTACGTCAGCGGTCCTTAAGGGGTTAAATTAAAGCTGTTATTCATTATCTCTGAGATTACCATTAGACATATTAAAACATTTATATTTTATTCACAGTAATGGGACTAGTTTAACCACCTGGTTAATAATATATTCTATTCTATTTAAAACTGGATGTATTGTCATAAGACTATTTTGGACAGCTAGATAAAGGCTAGGGTCAGACGAGCATGATTTCTACGGACTGTACGTCCGTGCAGTACGGACATCGTCAGTACGGATGACGCAGTAGTGGTCACACAGTCCGTTTTTTCACTGAAGTTATTTTTGACGGATGTAGGAGGGAAAAATAAATTACAATGTAAAAACATTCTGTCCGTCAAAAATGCTGGACGCATAAATGCAGTCCGTCTGACCTCGCTCCATCACTCACACACAAAGCTATGCAGACGTTGTGGACGTGGCGCACTCCGCACGTCCGTTCTAGCAGTATTACGTTCTTGCCTAACCTGCGTCCGTTTGCAGCGTCTGTCATGCGTCCGCAGTTCAGTGCGGACGTACTTCATGTGTCAGGCTCCAATGGACTTTCTTTCATGCTATCACGGACGTACTTTTAGGCGCAATCACGGACGTGAACACTACGCTCGTCTGACAGCAGCCTTAAAGACCATTATGATTTCCTGAGCATGATATTAAAAATACTCTAACTCTAGTTTTAATTGAATGTGACCTGCAGTATCATAAGTATATCAGGGCATTTACTTACTCCTGAAAAATAAGAATTGAGATCACATAATAAAAATATACAATACGAAATATTAGAATATACAATACAAAGTAATCGTCACTTAGAACAAAAATTCAGGTATCTGGCATAGACTATCCAAACGAGAACAGCACAGCGATGATTCTTCCGAACATAAAGATGCTCTGTGGTTTTTCTTCTTTCATATTAATTTAAGATGAAGTACAACTCCTTTTGTTAGAATGTTTTCTTGCCCGGCATCTGATAACTCTGTTATTGATCTTGGTATCTGGGAAAGGAAACGTAACCTTGCAATGTGAAATGATGTGTGTTTGAGTAAATTTCCTTCAATTTTAAATTTGGAAAGAAGGATATTTGGGGGATAGGGTAAGTAGTTCACTGCCAAAAGAACGCACCCAACGTGCGTTTCGCCTTGCACATGCTCGTCAGGAGTCCCCGGCTCTCCTGATGAGCATGTGCAAGGCGAAACCCGCATCGGGTCCGTTCTTTTGGCAGTGAGCTACTTACCCTATCCCCCAAATCTCCTTCCTTCCAAATTTTTGCCAGGGTTTGGCTTGTTACTACTGTACCTCTTATTTGTGGCTGATTACTCTGCATCCCTTTGTGGGCATCTTTTTATTATCTATCCACTCATGGCCCGGTAATAATGAAGGTAGTTTGTGGTGGATTTTTTTGGGCATTTATTTCTAATATACCGTATTTTTCGCTTCATAAGACGCACTTTTCTCCCCCCAAAAAGTGGGGGGAAAGTGGGTGTGTCTTATGGAGCGAATGCCCCATGATATGCCTCAGCTCACCTGCCGCCGCCGCCACGTTAGGCTCCCTCTGAGCGTGCGTCCGGCGGCAAGGAGCTTGGGCACTCACCTGGGGGAGCCACGTGACCGCGATCTCGCGAGATCGCGGTCACGTGGCTCCCCCAGGCGAGTGCCCAAGCTTCCTGCTGCCGGACGCACGCTCAGAGGGAGCCTAATGTGGCAGCGGCGGCGGCGGCAGGTGAGCTGAGGCATATCCATGAGCGAGCTGGGGCATATCCATGAGCGAGCTGGGGCATATCCATGAGCGAGCTGGGGCATATCCATGAGCTGGGGCATATCCATGAGTGAGCTGGGACATATCCATGAGCGAGCTGGGGCATATCCATGAGCTGGGGCATATCCATGTGGGAGCTGGGGCATATCCATGTGGGAGCTGGGGCATATCCATGAGCGAGCTGGGGCATATCCATGTGTGAGCAGGGGCATATCCATGTGCTGGGGCAATATCCATGAGCTGGGGCATAACCATAAATTGGGGGGCATATCCATAAGTTGGGGGGCAAATCCATGTGCTGGGGCAAATCCATGTGCTGGGGCATATCCATAAACTGGGGGGCATATCCATAAACTGGGGGACAGTATCCATGAGCTGGGGGCAGTATCCATGAGCTGGGGGCAGTATCCATGAGCTGGGGCAGTATATCCATGAGAGGAGCTGGGGCAATATCCATTATTACACTATTTGATTTCAGAATATTTATTTTCCTGTTTTCCTCCTCTAAAAACTAGGTGCGTCTTATGGTCAGGTGCGTTTTATGGAGCGAAAAATACGGTATATGATCAATTGCGGATCGCCCATGTATAATTTGTGCCCCAGCTCACATTGCTATTTTGTTACCAAGTATTCTATCATCTTCGTGTGTGTGACTTGGCGTCGCTCCAATATATATATCAATTTTCTATCTATTCAGACGCCATTATAGCCTTCAGAAAATTTGCATATTAGACACACATGTTGATGTCTACACCAATCAGAATACCTGTTGCTTTTATATTTATTTTTATTTGTGTATATGTGTTTTTGGTGATCACCATATGTTGGCTTTTAGATTTTGGCTAACGGCCACAATAAAATTTTGCTTCCAATTTCATTTCACTGATGTATTTTTTTTCCACTGACTTGCTCAGTGGATCAGTTTTTTCCTACAGGTTCTATACTGTTTCATGTTCTATTTTAGTAAAAGGGGAGAAAAATTGTGATTAAAAATGCAACTAAAATATTGAATTAAATACCCTCTTTTTAGCTGAAGGTGCTGATGTTTGTATGAATACTAAAGAAGACCGGGTAAATTGAACTGTGCATTTCTATGTAATCTTTAATGAAACGGTTGTCTTTCATCTGCTGTAACATTTTGGATGACTCTGAATAGTACAAAAACTGCTAGTAATTGTGATTATAGTTTTTTTTTAAAAAAGAACGGGACTATGTATTTGTTTAAAGTTTTATAACTAAAAGGTTTTTGGATGATATATGTCCTATAATAATTTTTGTCTGTAGTTTGGTAAAATACCACATCAAACATTATATATTGTGACCGGGTCACTAGTAGGGATGAGCTGTTCGGTTCGGACGGTTCGGAGTTTGGCCCGAACTTTGAACTTTTTGGGTGTATTCGGTTTGAGCTCGAAAAAAAATAATTTGAAAAAAGTATAGAAAATGCTTAAAAAAATACTAAAATCTAGAAATAAAGAGACTCTTTACTGCAGAATATTATAAGCAACGGTTTATTAGATATTGAATTAAAAACTAATGTCTAGGTGCAAAGCTTCTCACCTCTACATGACCAATTTTTTTTCAAACGCACAACAACAGATGTTTTAGCCTGGTCTAATCAATTTGATACATTTTATGTAGAATGATGGTGTGGGGTGTCTGCTTCTATTCTGAGTGAGTAATTTCCCTCCTAAAACTTCCTAATATGCTGCATTTAACTGCTATGTGAAAAAATACAAAATTTCCTCATTGCTTTAGATGTTAAAAGCAGGCAATGTTATTTTTCACCTCGGGATTAAACATTCACAGGGTTATTCAGAGAGCGGTCAAAAGCAGCAGAATAACTGGAGAAGTGAAAATTCTAGGTCAAAATAGCCGAACCAGAAAAATTCTCCCATTTATCCCACTTTCCAAATCGGCTATTTGGTCTAGAATTTTCCATTCTCCTGCTTTTCACCGCCAAAAAATCAGTAAACTTTTTCTGCGTGTCCGAAAATGTCTCCTCTTTTCATACAGACTGCCGCCCCAAGCAGTTGTTTATGGATAGATTAAAGGAAAAGCATTTACCGTTATTTGAAACGTCATTTTTTCATTTTTAATTGTTTCTATACATCCTAGAAATCCGCCACTTCACGGGCAGGTTATGGGGACCTCCTAGGCACGATATTTGAAGGAATTTTTTGTTTTTCTTTTTAACCCTTATTTCATGGAAAACTCACTGTCCCTTTTAAAAACGTTTTTTTTAAAACTTTTTGTCCTGGTTTCCTGTCCCCCAGGGCACTACCCGGACCCCCATACACTTTTTATGGCAAATATCTAGCATATATGCCCTATTGGAGGGCACTCTAAAAACCGAATTTTTAGCCCCATTGACTTGTATGGAGTTCAGGTTCGGATACGAACCCGAACCCGGGTGTGTTCGGCTCATCCCTAGTCACTAGCGGCAGACTGGCTGAGGGCAGGTACAGTGGCAAGAAAAAGTATGTGAACCCTTTGGGATTACGTGGAGTTTTGCATGAATTGGTCATAAAATGTGCTCTGATCTTCATCTAAGACTTCATCTAAGTCACAACAATTTGATGCATGTGTGGAGGAGGCGCCTGAAAGGGAGGGGGGGAGGTCCTTCGGACCTCTCTCCCTCCCGATCGGCGGCGTGCAGGGGGTTAACCCAGGCACCATTTGGAAGGGCACAGCCTGCCCTTCCAAATGGTACCTGGCATTAACCCCTGGGGAGCCGGATCACGAATCGGCGCTGAAAAGCGCCAGTTCGTGATCCTTTCCCGGAGCTGGCCGACATTTTGGATGTCGGCCAAGCCTCCGGGAACTCCCCTTGAGGACTGGCGTCATCGTGCATAGCACGATGACGCCAGTCCTGGAGTTAACCCCTAGCTGCCACCAATGGTGGAGATAGGGGTTCCAATGAACCCCTATCTCCCGATCCGTGGCAGCTAGGGGTTAAAGTTTTGTATTGTTGGATCGGCCAGAGCATGGCCGTTCCAACGATACCAAACACAACTGTGAAAAAAGTTAACAAAAAAAAAAATGAAAAATAAAAATAATAAAAAAAAAAATTATAAAAAAACATATATATATTTTTTTTTATTTTTTTTGGTTTGTTAATGCAGCAATATTGTTCCCATTTCAATTATAATGTGAACAATGATGCTGCACTAACGATTTTTGTATGCGGTGCGTTTGTTAAAAATCGTGTAATTTTCCCCAAAAAAAAATGTAACGAGACCCCATCTCAAATTTTTTTAACAAGCGCACCCCATACAAAATATAACCGCAATTGCTCGCATGTTAAAATGTGAAAAAAAAAACACTTTACACGTTGTAAATTATTGAAAATTAATATTTTATTGCATTTTTTGTTATAATATACAGACAGGTCATGACGTATACATATAATAATGACATATTATGAATCTGCAGAGTCTGACGGAAAGAACGATATATAATATGTCTGGGTCATATACTAAAATAAGCCTTCAAAACGCGTTTAAACATGATGAGCAAAACCGGTAAAAATGACCTCAGCACAGAGGCGGGAAAAGTCTCAGCAGCGAAAGGGTTAATAACTGGTTGACCCTCCTTTGGCAGCAATAACCTCAACCAAACGTTTCCTGTAGTTGCAGATCAGACCTTCACAACGATCCGTAGTAATTTTGGACCACTCTTCACAAAACTGTTTCAGTGCAGCAATATTCTTCGGATGTCTGTTGTGAATTGCTCTCTTAAGGTCATGCAATAGCATTTCAATCGGGTTGAGGTCAGGACTCTGACTGGCCCACTCTAGAAGGCGTATTTTGTTTTGTTGAAGCCATTCTTTTGTTGAATTACTTGTATGCTTTGGGTCATTGTCCTGTTGCATCACCCATCCTCTGCGGAGCTTCAGTTGGCAGACAGATGGTCTTACGTTTTCCTGCAAAATGTCTGGATAAGCTCTGGAATTCATTTTTCCATCAATCTGTCCAGGCCCTCGGGCAGCAAAGCAGCCCCAACCCATGATGCTCCCTCCGCCATGTTTTACAGTGGGGAAGAGGTTTTGATGTTGGTGTGCTGTGCCTTTTTTTTCTCCACACCTAGTATTGTGTGTTTTTTCCAAACAACTCAATTTTGGTTTCATCTGTCCACAGAATATTTTGCCAGTAGTGCTGTGGAACATCCAGGTGCTCTTTGGACAGCAATGGCTTCCTCCGTGGTGTCCTCCCATGTACTCCATTCTTGTTTAATGTTTTCCTTATTGTAGAGGTGTCAACAAAAATGTTAGCATGTGCCAGAGATTTCTGTAAGTCTTTAGCTGACACTCTAGGATTCTTCTTTACCTCAGTTACTCTGTCATGAGCCTTCAGTGTGATTTATTTGATGGTTTTCCCTGGATTTAAAGTGCTTTATTTTATTATAAAAATTAATTTGCACCAGTCATCTCTTCTCTGAGCTTTCAGACCGATTTACGTTAATATTTTCCCTCTCCCCTGCTTTTATATTCCTGTGTCTCCCCCACAGAGATACAAAGTTTAAGTAAAAATTCCCTCTCCTGTGCTGGATAAGCATTGCATTCCGAAGTTCTGCACTCTCCACATGCCAATGCAGTAGGATGTTCTATACACAGATGGGCATTAATTAATGCATGAGGATGTTCTATACATTATACAGAGAGGGGTATTAAGGCAGGAGGATGTTCTATACATTATACAGAGAGGGGTATTAATTAATGCAGGAGGATGTTATATACATTATACAGAGAGACTTTTTTTAGCCCTTTAAATCCAGTGGCTGTGAGAGCTGAGATCGGCTGCTTGTTATATTATCTCTCAGTACAATGTATCAAGCTCAGCTGTTACAGTAACTGACTGTAACAGCGCTCAGAATTTTAGTAAAACAAGGAAATAATATTGTTCTAACCTCTTATATATAAAAATATTATTTACTAGTTTTACTGAAACTCTGAGCGCTGTGATGAGCAGCAGTCAGTTACTGTAACAGCTCTGCCTGACACATTGTGCTGAGAGTGAGAGATACTGTAAAATGCAGTGGTCTCAGCCCTCTGAGGAGCCACTACAATAGTAATTGTATCCGCTGGTTTTCGGATGAATGAAATTAGTTTTCATACTAAATAAATGAAAACAAATTTATTTAGCAACTAAATAAATTGCATTTTAGGACTAATCCATTAGTTCAAAACGAAATTTTGTGCTGTGCAACTGTCTACTCTGCAGTGCCTTGGTATCACAATATATATATCGTCCAATCTAGCTGCTGAGGTCAGACCTCTTGGGTAATGCAGGCACAGATAGCGTTCTTTCCCTCTTGCTAGGGTGTATTAGAATTCTTTGAAATTGGTAGCACTGTCCAGCCACATGCTGCACTTCGGCAGCCTCCATTCCAGATATCCCCAGATTTGTTGATTTGAAACTCTGAGCAATGCTTATAACGCTCTGACAATATTCTATCGTGCAGAAAGCGAAGCCGAACACTCAGAATAATTTAGAGACGGTTGAACTTTGAAATAATAGAATTTTGTGTGTCTCCATGGTACACTCTGCTCCTGCCTGTACAAAAAGAGGGAACACGTGAGTACAGTCCCGTGCAGGATTTGAAAGCAATAAATAACGCAGCAGTTATGCTGCATCCTGTGGTTCCGAAACCCTACAAATTACTGGCTCTCATACCCGGAAGTACACAATATTACATGGTGCTAGATTTAAAAGATGCCGCCTTCTGCATACATCTGGCCCTGATAAGCCAGCCCCTCTTTGCGTTCCAGGGAAGAATGATTCACAAACCGGGACTAAGCATCAAGTGACTTATTTTTCTAACACGCCCACAGTCTTTGGCAGTTCCCTGAGTCAGGATTAGGGATGAGCCAAACGCATCCGAGTTCGGGTTCGTATTCGAAACCGAACTTTCCAAATGTTCGGGTCCGAACCCGAACCCAATACAAGTCAATGGGGCTGAAAATTCGTTTTTTAGAGTGCCCTCCAAGAGGGCATATATGCTACATATTTGCCATAAAAAGTGTATGGGGGTCCGGGTAGGCCCTGGGCGACAGGAAACAAGGACAAAAAGTTTAAAAAAATGTTTTTAAAGGGACAGGGAGTTTTCCATGAAATAAGAGTTAAAAATAAAAACGAAAAATTCCTTCAAATATCGTGCCTGGGAGGTCCCCATAACCTGCCCGTGAAGTGGCGGATTTCTAGGATGTATAGAAATATTAAAAACCAAAAAATTAAATTTCAAATGACAGTAAATGCTTTTCCTTTAATCTATCCATAAACAACTGCTTGGGGCGGCAGTCTGTATGAAAAGAGACATTTTCGGACGCGCAGAAAAAGTTTAGTGATTTTTTTTGGCTAAATTAATGTGAAACTTATGCAGGCTTTGGATGAAAGTAACAATAGGTGCTATAAAATTGGGCCTTTAGCGTCGGCAACAGTGCCGTCACACCGTAACCCCACTGAGGATATGAATCTTATACAGGCGTCAGTGGCAGTGCACCCATATATTGTGCCTTTGGTGCCAGGCCAGCAGGTGCCATCATACAGTAACCCCTCTGTAGTATTGTGGAAGAATGCAGGGGTGGACCTTGCGGTCCTATATTAAAAAGATATGATTCTGGTCAAGGTGTCAGTGCACCCAGATATTGTGCCTTTGGTGCAAGACTGCCAGGCCAGCAAGTATCATCATACAGTAACCCCTCTGTGGTATTGTGGAAGAATGCAGGGGTGGACCTTGCGGTCCTATATTAAAATGATAAAGCTGTGGCACAGGCGTCATTGCAGCCAAATATTGTGCCTTTCAAGGCAGAAAGTGCCTTCACACTGTAACCCTTTTGTGGTATTGTGGAAGAATGCAGGGTTTGACCCTGCGGTTCAAAAAATTAAAATGATATAAATGTGGCACGGGCATCAGTGCAGCCAAATATAGTGCCTTTCATGGCAGCAAGTGCCTTCACACCGTAACCCTTTTGTGGTATTTTGGAAGAGTTCAGTGCTGGAGGTTTTGTAAATGCAAAAGACATCCCCAATCTATTCCGTTACTTCAGCATCAGGGGATTGATAGATGCAGATCCAGGACTGATTCATTTTTATAAATGTCAGCCGGTCTACAGAGTCGGTAGACAGATGCACTCTTTTGACTGTGACAAAACCTCTAGCGGCACTGAACGTCCTTTCAGAAAGCACACTAGATGAAGGGCAACCTAGTAGCTGCATAGCATATTGGCTAAGTTCTGGCCAGTGATCCAATCTCAACACCCAGTATGCCAGTGGATCATCTGCTGGAAAGGTATCCAGGTCTGCCCTTGCCCCTAGGTAGTCCTGCACCATATGGTGAAGATGCTGGCAATGGGTGCCTACATTTTACGTCCCTGGGCGTCGTGGATAAAAAAATGCATCAGTCAAGCGGCCCCCTTCACCACTCTGATCATCCGCAGCCTCAGAAGCACCTGTGTCAGCACTTGGTAACCTACCAGTGCCTGGAAAGGTGTTACACAAGTGTCGCTTTAGAGCGTTCTCAAGTTTTTTCATCCTGTGCTCCCTCTGTGTGGGCAGGATGAGCTCTGCAACTTTACCCTTGTATCATGGATCAAGAAGGGTTGCCAACCAGTAATGATCCCTCTCCTTGATAGCACGAAATCCTGGGATCCTTTAGCAGGCTTTGCATTATTAGGGAGCCCATGCAGCGTAGGTTGGAGGTGGCATTAGCTTCCGAGTCTTTCTGGTCAATGAGGATGACCGTAACATGCACTTCCTCCTCCCAGCCACGCACTAGCCCTTTTGTTTCTGCTCACACAAAACCCTCCCTTGAGGAAACCCCACCTTCAATGCCCCCACTACTTAAATATTCCTCATCCTCCTCCTGTCTGATCTGAGTAGGACCCGCTGGAATGCTGTCTGCGGAAAGACTAGGGCCTTCAGAGCTAGGGAAGGCCTCCTCTTCCTCCCTCTGCTCTGCCTCTAGAGCCACATCTATAATTCCCCGCAGAGTGTGCTCCAGCAGGAACACTAAAGGAATTGTTTCACTGATGCATGCACTGTCCCTGCTCACCATCCTCGTTGCCTCCTCAAATGGTGACAGTACATTGCATGCATCCTTGATCATCAGCCACTGTGGGGGGGGAAACCAAGTTGACCTGAACCTGTCCTTGTGCCATACTCACACAGGTACTCGTTGATGGCCCTCTGCTGCTTGTGCAGACGCTGCATCATTGCTAAGGTCGAGTTCCACCTGGTGGGCATGTCACAGATCAGACGGTTTGTGGGAAGGTGGAATTCTATTTGAATTTCTGCCAGGCGAACACTTGCAGGGAATGACCGTCTGAAGTGGCTGCAGACTTTTCTGGCCTGGCTGAGAAGCTCTGGCAGCCCTGGGTACTTGATTAGGACACACTGTACCACTAGATTTAGGACGTGTGCTAGGCATGGTACATGCGTCAATTTACCCTTGCGTAGGGTGGAGAGAAGGTTGCTGCCATTATCACAGACGATCATTCCCAGCTGAAGCTGGTGTGGTGTTAACCATCTCTGCACCTGGCCCTGCAGAGCTGACAGAATTTCTGGCCCAGTGTGGCTCCTGTCCCCTAAACAAACCAGCTCAAGCACAGTATGGCTTCTTTTTGCTTGAGCCATTGCGTAGACCCTGTCAGGCATCTGTTTAACTGCCACTTCGCCAGAGACAAGGAGGAGGAGAAAGAGGGAGAGGTGGTGGTGGTGGTGGAGCAGACAGACCTCATACAAGCAGCTTTTCTGGAGGTGTGGTGGATGAACAAGCTCCAGCACAGAGCCCGTTTTGATCCCTCCCAGCTGCAATCAGAGTTTCCCAGTGTGCCGTGAAGGAAATGTAACGACCCTGTCCATGCTTGCTGGACCACGTGTCTAAAGTCACATGCACCTTGCTGCTGACTGCCTTTCCCAATGACTCAACATTGTCTTCCATGTGCTGGTATAATGCTGGAATGGCCTTGCGTGAAAAGTAATGGCATTTTGGAACCTGCCACTGTGGTACAGCACATTCAACGAATTCACGGAAGGGAGCAGAGTCCACCAGCTGGAAAAGCAGCGGCTGCAATGCGAGTAATTTTGCTAAGCTGGCATTTAGACGCTGTGCTTGGGGATGGTTGGGACTATATTTTTTTCTTACGCTGCAGCAGCTGCAGCAACGTAATCTGACTGCGTAAATCTTCAGCTGATGGGATACTGTCACATTGTGAAGAAGGACCTTGTACATACATTACTGTAGCATCATCCCTGTCAGTGGAGGCAATGACATGGCAGGACATACAGTGGGGGTAGAGACAGATGAGGAGGAGGAGGACCTACGCAAAGTTTTGCGCCAACGGGATGTGTGGCAAGAGGTCATATGTCGCCTCAAGCACGTGGTACCCAAGTGTCCGGTGTCTTTCCCACGCTTAAGCCTCATCTGACATAGATTACAAATAGCAACGGTGGGGTCTGCTGCACATTTCTTAAAGAACTCCTAGGCAGCAGAGTTCCTGCGTGTGTGCTTTGAGACAACAGCGCTTTGCTGTTTGGGTTACTCTAACATTTGGCAATCATACAGTAGCTCGTGTAGGTGTGATCTATAGACCCCCTGGACAAGTAGAAGAGCTAGATAATCTGCTGTTAGTGGAAATAGCCAAAATGGCAATGAAGGGGGAAGTTATTATCATGGGGGACTTTAATCTTCCTGATGTGAACTTGAAAACCAAAATAGCTGGGTGCACCAGGAGTACAAATATTCTAAACTCCCTACTGGGATTATCTCTAACACAAGTAGTTGAGGAGCCGACCCGTAAAGAGGCCATATTGGATTTAATACTCACAAATGGAGGTTTGGTATCAGACGTTGTTGTAGGTGAAAATTTGGGATCTAGTGATCACCAGTCAGTGTGGTTTAATATAAGAACAGGGATGGAGCCGCACCACACAAAAACAAAAGTTTTAGACTTTAAAAAAGCTGATTTTTCTAAAATGAGATTTTGTGTGAATGAGTCATTATCAGACTGGAGGAGTTTAAAGGGAGTCCAGGAGAAATGGGATTATTTAAAGGAAGCATTATTGAAGGCCACAGGCAATTGCATTCGACTTGTTAGCAAAAACAAAAAAGGGAAGAAACCACTGTGTTACTCTGCAGAAGTGGCCAAAATAGTGACGGACAAAAAGATAGCATTCAATAATTATAAAAAACCCAGAGTGAAGAAGATAGGCAAACCTATAAAATTAGGCAGGAAGAGGCAAAGCTATTTATAAGAACTTCCAAAGCACACACAGAAGAGAAAATAGCTCAGTCGGTAAAAAAGGGGGACAAAACATTTATTAGATACATAAATGAAAAAATAAAAGTAAAACAAGGATTAGTTAGATTAAAAACAAAGGAAGGAAGGAAGGAAGGTATGTAGAAGAGGATAAAAGTCTCGCTGACTGCCTCAATGAATATTTTTGTTCAGTCTTTGCAGAAGAAAAGGAAGGAAAGGGAGCTCAGTTAGGAGGAAACCCTAACGAGACATTTACATATGAGTTTACAGAGGAGGAGGTTCTACAACAGCTGTCTAAAGTAAAGACAAATAAGTCAATGGGGCCTGATGAGATCCACCCTAAATTATTAAAAGAGCTCAGTGGTGTAATAGCAAAACCGTTAACCCCTTCACTGCTGAGGCATTTCACCACTGTGTGCTGAGCTCATTTTTACCGCTTTCGCTCATCATGTTTAAACGCGATTTGAAGCCACATATTAATAAATGACCCAGACATATTATATATCGTTGTTTCCGGCAGACTACGCAGATTCATAATATATCATTTTTATATGTATACGTCATGTCCTGCCTGTATATTATAACAAAAAATACAATAAAAATTGAATTTTTAATCATCTGCAGTGTGTAAAGTGTTTTTTTTCACATTTTATCACATGAGCGTTTGCGGTTATGTTTTCTATGGGGTGCGCTTGTAGAAAAAATTTGAAATGGGGACTTGAAAGGCTAGGGTCAGACTGAGGCAGTGCGAACGTGCGTTCTGGCGCACATAATCACGGCCGCACTAGCAGCAGATGCCGGGCAATGACGGGCAATATACGATGTACGGCCGCTCAAAAGTCCGGCTGCGCAACGCAAGTGGAAAATGAACGCATTTTTTCGAGAACGTGAAACCGCAGGTACTGACGTACAGAGTGCGCTGCGTCTGCTAGCGGCGTGTGTGCGTGATTAGGAGACGTCAGATGCTGCTAATGTCCGGCCTACATAACGTCCAGACACAAAAAGGGTTTTATTGATGATCCGTACAAAATCACGGACGAAAATGCGCATCGTATGACCGCTATTGCGTATTCCGTGAAAAAATACGTCCATTCGTTCGAACGCACTTTTTCACAGACATCATAAAAATGCGTTCGTCTGACCCTAGCCTTACTTTTTTTGGGGGGAATTACGTGATTTTTAGCAAACGCACCCCATAGAAAAAAATCATTAGTGCAGCATCATTGTTCACATTATAATTGAAATGTGAACAATATTGCTGCATTAATAAAAACAACACACAAAAAAAAACATGTTTTTTTTATTTATTTATTTTTTTAAATTTATTTATTATTTTAATTTTTTTTTTTTTTTTTTTACTTTTTACCTAGTCATGTTGGGTATCATTCGAAAGGCCATGCTCAGGCCCTCCATGACCCCCTAGCTGCCACGGTTCTGGAGATATCGGGGTTTACAAGAACCCCCTATCTCCACCAGGGGATTTCCTTGGGAAATCCCCGGCAGCTAGGGGGTTCCCCGGCTATCTGACGTCATCACGCTATGCGTGATGACGTCAGACAGCAAGGGGAGTCCCGGGGGTGGAGCCGCCATCCAAGATGGCGGCCCCCACCGGAGATAGGCTGCATTTCGGCGCCGCAAGGCGCTGAAGTGCAACCCAGCACTTGAGGGGTTAAAGCCAGGCACCGCTTAAAAGGGGAGACTCTCCCCTTTTAAGCGGTGCCTGGCTTTTAGCGCTGCTCCTTCCCGATCGGGAGGGAGAGGGATCCGAACGGATCCCCCCCTCCCTTCCAGGCTATCTCCCGGCATTGCCGGGGGTGGCCTGGAAATGACGTCATCGCGCATGGCGCGATGACGTCATTTACGCCGGGAGGAGCTTGACTTCAGCGTCTGAGGACGTTGAAGTCAGAACGCCATGGGACCCCGGACAGAGAGGTGAGTATCTCCGCCGGGGGTCCCGTAATGCTGATGACGTGTGGGGCACGTCCTCAGCATGCAACGTGCATCAATGAGGACGTGTCCCACACGTCTTCAGCAGTGAAAGGGTTAACAATGATTGGTTAAATAAATCTGTTAACGGGAGTCGTCCCAGAAGACTGGAAATTAGCAAATGTTGTGCCCATTTACGAGAAGGGTAGTAGGGAGGAATCAGGGAACTATAGGCCAGTTAGTCTTATGTCAGTAGTGGGGAAATTAATGGAAACCATGTTAAAGGAAAGGATTGTTGAACATCTAAAAACACATAGATTACAGGATCAGAAACAACATGGGTTTACCTCAGGGAGATCATGCCAAACTAATCTTACTGATTTTTTTGATTGGGTAACAAAAATAATAGACACAGGTGGTGCAGTAGACATTGCTTATTTAGATTTCAGTAAGGCATTTGATACTGTTCCGCATAGAAGGCTTATCCATAAATTGCAATCTTTGAGCTTGGATTCCAATATTGTTGAATGGATTAGGCAGTGGCTGAGTGACAGGCAACAGAGGGTTGTGGTAAATGGAGTTTATTCGGCGCAAGGTCTTGTTACCAGTGGGGTACCTCAGGGGTCAGTACTTGGACCCATTCTCTTTAATATTTTTATTAGTGATATTGCAGAAGGTATTAATGGAAAAGTATGTCTTTTTGCTGACAAGATTTGCAACAGGGTTGACGTTCCTGGAGGGATCAGCCAAATGACAAATGATTTAGGTAAACTAAAAGAAATGGTCAGAGCTGTGGCAAATGAGTTTCAATGTGGATAAGTGCAAGATAATGCACCTGGGACGTAAAAGCCCAAGCGCGGAATATAGAATATTTGATACAGTCCTAACCTCAACATCTGAGGAAAGGGATTTAGGGGTTATTATTGCAGAGGATCTAAGGGTAAGTAGTCAATGTAATAGAGCAGCAGGAAATGCTAGCAGAATGCTTGGTTGTGTAGGGAGAGGTATTAGCAGTAGGAAAAGGGAAGTGCTCATGCCACTGTACAGAGCACTGGTGAGACCTCACTTTGAGTACTGTGTGCAGTACTGGAGACCGTATTTCCAGAAGGATATAGACATCTTAGAGAGAGTTCAGAGAAGGGCTACTAAAATGGTGTACGGCTTGAAGGAGAAAAGTTACCAGGAAATGCTTAATGATCTTAACATGTACAGCTTGGAAAACAGACGAGACAGAGGAGATATGATAGAAACATTTAAATACGTAAAGGGAATCCACAAGGTAGAGGAAGGGAGTATATTTAAACGGAAACAAAGTAGCAAAACAAGAGGACATAGTCTTAGATTAGAGGGGCGAAGGTTTAAAAGTAACATCAGGGAGCATTATTTTACTGAGAGGGTGGTGGATACATGGAACAGCCTTCCAGTTGAAGTGGTAGAGGCCAAAATCATGGGCTCACAGAGCTAAGTCCCGCAGCACACTATATAAGGTTTCAACGCAGCGCTTCTGCATGCATTTGAGAGGAGATTTCATAGGAGATTGTTGTGTGTTCCTACTGCCGGTCTGCCGCGCTACTGGGGGGGTCTCATTTCTACCAAATATCTGGGAATTGAGGTGATGTGTGGCTTGTCACTGCCAGCAAGTATTTTGGGGGTCACAAATTTCTATTGGGGGTCACAAATTGGGGTGATCCGTGTGTTCTCACTGGCTGCCACCCATCAGGGTGTCTCACTGATTTATAGGAGGTTTCTGAGATTTGTAATCTGTGGCTTCTCACTGCCACCCATCAAGGGGTCTGTAAGGTACCAGCGTGGCAGGCAAGGTTCCGAACCCAGGATGCAGTGACACACGGAGACCAGGTTAGGGAAAACAGGGGTTTATTTGTCAGGTTCAATTAATAAGTCCAGGTTATGCAGGATGAAGGACAGAACTTAAATGAGGAACCATATCAGATCTGCAATGTTGGTTGGGACACGAAGGGATGCAGGAAACACAATACAAGGAGACACATAGGGCAGACACACGTTGGAGACTTACTGGGGATACGAGACAGGACAGGAAAAGGGCTGAATGGTATCTTGATTGCTGGTATTTCAGGAGGCAGATGAACAGCGGGAAAACCAGGATGCAGGCGTCTTGGATGAAACCTCTGGAGGTCACAGGATACAGGGGTTTGACAGGATAGTCTCTGGATAGCTCAGGAGACTGGATGCAGAGGGTAAGCACAGGATAGTTTCTGGGTCTCAGTGTGCTTGGCTTGCTGGCTCAGGAACCATAATGATGAAGCATTGCCTTCTGGGTGCTCCACCCTTAAGTAGGGAAACAGTCACTGTGTTTATTAGAGGCACCTGTTAGGCCTGCAGTGCTGTGAGCAAGGTCGGACATAGGAAACACAGTTTTGTGGAAGTGATGCACTGCATTCAGGACAACGCAGCACCAAGTTTGCCTTTCTTGCGTTTGCGGCATGCTTTACGTGGGGTGCAGGAGGGCTCCAGACAGGGGTCCTGACAGGGTCTCACTGATTTATAGGAGGTTTCTGAGACTTGTATCTGTGTCTTCTCACTGCCAGCTATCAGGGTGTCCCACATACTTGTAGCAGATTTATGTGAATTGTAATTTGTGTCTTCTCACTGCCAAACAGGGGATCTCACTGATTTATAGGAGGTTTTTGAGATTTGTAATCTGTGGCTTCTCACTGCCACCCATCAAGGGGACTCACTGTTTTATAGAAGGTTTCTGAGACTTGATGGGTGGCAGTGAGAAGCCACAGATTACAAGGGGTCTCCCTGATTTATAGGAGGTTTCTGAGACTTGTAATCTGTGGCTTCTCACTGCCACCCATCAGGGGGTCCCACATACTTCTAGCAGATTTATGCGAATTGTAATCTGTGTCTTTTCACTGGCTACCAGCTATCAGGGTGTCTCACTGAGTTAAAACAGAGTTCTGTAAATCTTTAATCTTTATACCAGAGTTGAATCAGAGTTCTGTATATATTTAATCTATATATCACTCACCATGACTGAAAGAACAAAAAGGACAGGCAGACGCTCCCAGACACAGATAAGAGGGCAAGCAGCCCCTGTGTCAGGAGGCTGTGCCTCTGGTCATGGTGGACGTGGTGCATCCTCTGCAAGGGCACGCTTGTCCTTTCTAACTGGTGCTGGCCGTCTTCTTAAGCACCAGCAACATACAGAGGATTTGGTGGATTGGCTAACCAGGCCATCCTCATTCTCCAAGTCCTCTGCCAACTAGGCTTCTAGTGCTTTAGTCCACCTCAGCTGCCAAAGCATCTAATGCGGACTCCATGTCCACAGCTAGTCCTGCCGTAGCCTCTCTATCACACACGGAGTCAGCTGAATTGTTTGACTACAATGACAGTGACATGCTGCTTGAGGATGCGCAGCAAGTACAGTGCTCTGATTCAATCTCTGAGGTTGAGGAAGGGAGTATAATCAACCTAGAGGAAGGCGGTGCCAGTGATGACACAAAAATATCTGGCAGTCTTGTTGCCCCAGCAGCTGCAGCATACTGCCAAGTTGGCTCCAGTGACGAGGAGATAGGGGGTGAAGATGACATTGATGATGAGGTCACTGACTCCACCTGGGTGCCTGATCGAACAGAGGAATCAAGTGAGGAAGAGGGGGAGGAGGAGGCACAGCAAACACGAGGCACAACATCCTCTATGACCAACCGTAGCACTAGCCAGTCCAAGGCATCAGATGTCAGAGCTGCTCCAGTGCAGAGCGCTGTTGTCTCAAAGCACACATGCAGGAACTTTGTTGTCTGGGAGTTCTTTAATAAATGTGCAGCAGAGTGCACCGTTGCTATTTGTAATCTATGTCAGATGAGGCTGAAGCGTGTTAAAGACACCGGACACTTGGGTACCACGTGCTTGAGGCGACATATGAACACCTGCCACACATCCCGTTGGTGCAAAATTTTGCGTGGGTCCTCCTCCTCCTGATCTGTCTCTACCCCCACTGTATGTCCTGCCATGTCATTGCCTACAACCTCCACTGACAGGTATGATGCTACAGTAATGGATGTACCAGTTCCTTCCTCACAATGTGACATCATCCCATCAGCTGAAGATTTACGCAGTCAGATTATGTTGCCCCAGCTTCTGCAGCGTAAGAAAAAATATAGTCCCAACCATCCCCAAGCACAGCGTCTAAATGCCAGCTTAGCAAAGTTACTCGCATTGCAGCTGCTGCCTCTCCAGCAGGTGGACTCTGCTCCCTTCTGTGATTTTGCTGAATGTGCTGTACCACAGTGGCAGGTTCCAAAATGCCATTACTTTTCACGCAAGACCATTCCAGCACTATACTAGCAAGTGGAAGACAATGTTATCCAGTCCTTGGGAAAGGCAGTCAGCAACAAGGTGCATGTGACTTTAGACACGTGGTCCAGCAATCATGGACAGGGTCGTTACATTTCCTTCACGGCACACTGGGTAACTCTGATTGCAGCTGGGAGGGATCCAAGATGGGGATCTGTGCTGGAGCTTGTTCATCCACCACACCTCCAGAAATCTGCTTGTATGAGGTCTGTCTGCTGCACCACCACCACCTCTTCCTCCTCCTCCTCCTCCTCCTCCTTCTGTCTCTGGTGAAGTGGCAGTTGAACCGACGCCTGACAGGGTCTATGCAATGGCTCAAGCAAAAAGAAGCCATACTGTGTTTGAGCTGGTTTGTTTAGGGGACAGGAGCCACACCGGGGAAGAAATTCTGTCAGCCCTGCAGGGGCAGGTGCAGATATGGTTAACACCATGCCAGCTTGAGCTGGGAATGGTCATCTGTGATAATGGCAGCAACCTTCTCTCTGCCCTACGCAAGGGTAAATTGACGCATGTACCATGCCTAGCACATGTCCTAAATCTAGTGGGACAGCGTTTCCAAACAAGGTACCCAGGGCTGGCAGAGCTTCTCAGCCAGGCCAGAAAAGTCTGCTGCCACTTCAGACAGTCATTCCCAGCAAGTGTTTGCCAGGAAGAAATTCAAAGAGAATTCCACCTTCCCACAAACCGTCTGATCTGTGACATGCCCACCAGGTGGAACTCGACATTAGCAATGCTGCAGCGTCTGCACAAGCAGCAGAGGGCCATCAACAAGTCCCTGTGTGAGTATGGCACTAGGACAGGTTCAGGTCAACTTGTTCCCCCCCCCGCAGTGGCTGATGATCAAGGATGCAAGCACTGTACTGTCACCATTTGAGGAGGCAATGAGGATGGTGAGCAGGAACAGTGCATGCATCAGTGACACAATTCCTTTAGTGTTCCTGCTGGAGCACACTCTGCAGGGAATTATAGATGTGGCTCTAGAGGCAGAGCAGCGGGAGGAAGAGGAGGCCTTCCCTAGCTCTGAAGGCCCCAGTCTTTCTGCAGACAGCATTCCAGCGGGTCCTACTCAGATCAGACAGGAGGAGGAGGAATATTTAAGTAGTGTGGGCATTGAAGGTGGGGATTCTTCAAGGGAGGGTTTTGTGTGCCCAGAAACACAAAGGCTAGTGCGTGGCTGGGAGGAGGAAGTGCACGATGGGGTCATCCTCATTGACAAGGAAGACTCGACAGCTAATGCCACCTCCAACCTACGCTGCATGGGCTCCCTTATTATGCAAAGCCTGCTAAAGGACCCCAGGATTCGTGCTATCAAGGAGAGGGATCATTACTGGTTGGCAACCCTTCTTGATCCATGATACAAGGGTAAAGTTGCAGAGCTCATCCTGCCCGCACAGAGGGAGCACAGGATGAAAAAACTTGAGGATGCTCTAAAGCGACACTTGTGTAACACCTTTCCAGGCACTGGTAGGTTACCAAGTGATGACACACATGCTTCTGAGGCTGCGGATGATCAGAGGAATAGTGGTGAAGGCCAGGGCCGCTTGACTGATGCATTTTTTAATTTTTTTAGTCCAGGGACATCAAATGTAGGCACCCATTGCCAGCGTCTTCACCATATGGTACAGGACTACCTAGGGGCAAGGGCAGACCTGGATACCTTTCCAGCAGATGATCCACTGGCTTACTGGGTGTCGTGATTGGATCACTGGCCAGAACTTAGCCAATATGCTATGCAGCTACTAGGTTGCCCTTCATCTAGCGTGCTTTATGAAAGGACGGTCAGTGCCGTTGGAGGTTTTGTCACAGACAAAAGAGTGCGTCTGTCCACCGACTCTGTGGACTGGCTGACATTTATAAAAATGAATCAGTCCTGGATCAGCAGCTATCAATCCCCTGATGCTGAAGTAACGGAATAGATCGGGGATGTCTTCTGCATTCACAAAACCTCCAGCACTGAACTCTTCCACAATACCACAAAAGGGTTACGGTGTGAAGGCACTTGCTGCCATGAAAGGCGCAGTATTTGGCTGCACTGACGCCTGTGCCACATTTATATCATTTTAATTTTTGAACACAGGGTCCAATCCTGCACTCTTCCACAATACTACAGAGGGGTTACTGTATGATATTACTTGCTGGCCTGGCAGTCTGGCACCAAAAGCACAATATCTGGGTGCACTGACGCCCATTACCAGATTCATATATTTTTAATATAGGACCGCAAGGTCCACCCCTGCATTCTTCCACAATACTACAGAGGGGTTACTGTATGATAGTACTTGCAGGCCTGGCACCAAAAGCACAATATTTGGGTGCACTGCCACTGACGCCTGTATCAGATTCATATCCTCAGAGGGGTTACGGTCACTGGTGTATTTTCGCCTAGGCCGACTAGGCCCAGGCCTAGGGCGGCACTTTCCAGGGGGCGGCGGCGGACGGCACTGGGTGGCCCCACCCCTAAAAATTATTATTATTTTTTTTCTTTTGCAAAGTATTTTACCAGGAAGGATACATTGAGATTTCACTAATTTACACTTTCAATTTCACTTTCCAGGGGGCAGCAAAAAACCTCACCACTAAATGGGTTACTCACAGAGCACCGAAATGACGCCAACTTTTTGGTGTTCTGTAGTTCCCTGCACTTAGGAGAATAAAATTTCCCCACCCTGCAGTGAATTCACCATTCACCGCAGGGTCCCCAAAGTGCAGGGAGTCGGCCGCTGAATGTTGCCACCGCAAACCCGTGGCCTGCTGTTTTCAAAAGAACTACTGAACGTAAATGTCTGGAATTTACATATAAGATCCTATGATTGATAATAAAAAGTTCTGTTACAGAAAAAAGAAAAACTGCTATTGAAAAAAAGGGGGGTGATTTTGCCCAAAAAAATCTGAAAAATGACTAAAAGGTACTAAAAAAAATCAATAAGTAAAGACTTTTTACTGCAGATTAAAATAATAAATGATTTATTAGATATTGCATAAAAACGGGAATATTTTTAACATTGAAACCTATGGGGTTCGCCTGAATAAAGCTGCTGATTGAAACCACCGAACATCAGGGCATTTCACTGAGTCTCAGTACCACATGACTGGCTGAACCACGTGAAACGCACGTGCGCAGCTGCCCGCCCTTTCGTTAGCACAGACTCTATTCTGGACTGAAGGGAAGGGAATCAAAGCTACAGTGCACCCTCTGGCAGTGGCACCCCACTGCTGACAAGATGGCTCCACAGCATAATTGCTGTGTGCTCATATACACTCGGTTTGCTGGGAGTTTTACTGCAGTGGATTCTGATGCACTCATACACACACGGCACATTTCATTGCTGGGAGTTTTATTTCTGTGGATTCTTATGATACGCTGACACACACCACACATTGCATTGCTGTGAGTTTTATTGCTGTGAATTCTGATGCACTCATACACACCGCACATTGCATTGCTGGGAGTTTTATTGCTGTGGATTCTGTGATACACACTGCATATTACTGTGAGTTTTATTTCCCTGGAGCTCTGGGATACGCTCATACACACTGCACATTACTGTGAGTTTTATTGCTGTGCAGTTCTGTGATATGCTCATACACACTGCACATTTCTGTGGGTTTTATTGCTGTGCAGCTCTGATATGCTCATACACAGTGCCCATTTCTGTGGGTTTTATTGCTGTGCAGCTCTGTGATACGCTCATATGCAGTGCACGTTTCTGTGGATTTTATTGTTCAATCAATTAGAGCGCCTGTGATCCCGTTTACTTGACATGCGTGGCTGTTCTTTGTAAAAAGGCTTGAATTTAAACATTTCATAATTTTCTTTATCTCAATAGATACATTTGAAATGGTATACAAAATATACAAGTAGGCATTTGGTATCCACTTTTAATATAAAGAGAGGAAAAGGCGGAGCTTAAAGAGAAAGGGTGGGGCTTAACCAGGAAGAGGTGTGCCCTTGACAGGAAGGGGTGCGTCAAATTTAAATTAGGGGTGCACGAGCTTAGTCAGGCCTAGGGCAGCACAAAACCTAAATACACCACTGGTTACGGTGTGACGGCACTGTTGCCGACGCTAAAGGCCCAGTTTTAAAGCACCTATTGTTACTTTCATCCAAAGCCTGCATAAGTTTTACAATAATTTAGCCCAAAAATCACTAAACTTTTTCTACGTGTCCGAAAATGTCTCCTCTTTTCATACAGACTGCTGTACCAAGCAGTTGTTTATGGATAGATTAAAGGAAAATCATTTACCATCTTTTGAAATGTAATTTTTTTGTTTTCAAGTGTTTCTATACATCCTAGAAATCCGCCACTTCATGGGCAGGATATGGGGACCTCCTAGGCACGATATTTGAAGGAATTTTTGTTTTTATTTTTAACCCTTATTTCATGGAAAACTCACTGTCCCTTTTAAAAACGTTTTTTTTTTAACATTTTGTCCTTGTTTCCTGTCCCCCAGGGCACTACCCGGACCCCCATACACCTTTTATGGCAAATATCTTGCGTATATGCCCTCTTGGAGGGCACTCTAAAAAACGAATTTTCAGCCCCATTGACTTGTATTGAGTTCGGATTTGAACATTTGGAAAGTTCGGGTTCGAATATGAACCGAACTCGGGTGTTCGGCTCATCCCTAATCCTGATCCGATAGAGGGAAAAATGTGAACTCCTAGAACAAGATCATTAGTACCTGGATGGTTCCAGTTGGACAGCGAGCGAATAGTACTGCCCGCTACCCTGGCACCTGAAGTTGTGAGAGCCTTTCATGCCAGTTCACATGGAGGAAGAGACGCAATGGAGCAACAACTAGAGCCACATTTCTAACAGTAGTCCGACAGTGTGTCACGTGTGCCAAGAACAACCCCAGAGCGGGACCGACAAACCCGCCAGGAGTACAGCCTATCACCTATGGCCTCACTCCAGATTGATTTTACTGTACTCCCACCGTGCAAAGGATACAAGTATCTCCTAGTGATAATCGTGCACATTGACTGGCTGGGTTGAGGCCTTCCCAACCAGAACAGAGAACTACCAAAGTAAATTGCCTACTGAAAGAAATTATCCCCAGTTATGGACTGCCATGTGAGATTGAGTCGGATAATGGCCCAGCCCCTATTCAAGCCTGTCTGCAACAATTTATTAGCCAGTTGGGCATTGCCCGGAAACTGTACATCGCCTCCAGGTCTCAGAGTTCAGGAAAAGTGGAGTGAAAGAACCAAACTCTAAAGACATTGATGGCGAAAATGTGCCAAGAGATATTACTGAAGTGGCTGGATGTGTTACCAATAGTATTGTTAGGCCAGTCAAAGTAAAAATTGAGTATTTGGGTCAGTGATAATCTCATTTTTATGTATCTATTTTGCTATAACTAATGTGTAGGTGATTCAGTTGCAGAAAAGAAGGGAAAGTGACCCTCTGGGCCCAAACATGGAGGGAGTCCATATATTGTTTTGTTTCCCACAGCAGTATAGGTGGCCGAGTTTGTGTTGTGGACACACCACCTAGGACTTAAGTCAGTCGCAGCGGCCACAAGGTCCCAATGGGGACTGATTACCAGTGACTCTGATTCGTAAAAATTATTTCCCGTCCAAATCCAAATACTTGCCCAGACCAGCAAGTAGGTGTCTTGACGGCCATAATAATGCCTGACCACCTGCCAACAATGGAAAGCCGGGAAACCCAGAGTGTAGCCCGTGAACCAATTATTGTAAATGAAATTTTGAATTGTGTAAGCTCCGGGAGTTGTAAAATGATATGATCCTGGAGCAAATTAACCCCTTCACTGCTGAGGCATTTCACCGCTGTGAGCTGAGCTAATTTTTACCGGTTTCGCTCATCAGGTTTAAATGCGATTTGAAGCCACATTTTATTATATGACCCAGACATATTTTATATTGTTCTTTCCGGCAGATTCATAATATATCATTATATGTATACGTAATGTCCTGCCTGTATATTCTAACAAAAAATGCAATAAAATTTAAATTTTTAATCATCTACAGTGTGTAAAGTTTTTTTTTTCACATTTTATCACATGAGCGTTTTCGGTTATATTTTCTATGGGGTGCGCTTGTACAAAAATTAGAAATGGGGACTCGTTACATTTTTTGGGGGGAAATGACGTGATTTTTAGCAAATGCACCCCATAGAAAAAAATCATTACTGCAGCATCATTGTTCACATTAGAATTGAAATGTGAACAATATTGCTGCATTAATAAAAACACCACAAAAAATCCAAGGGGCTATATTACAAAGCTGGTGCTAACTTAACCAGGGCTGTTGTAAACTTAACAACCCCATTGATTTTAATGGCTCTGGTAAGTTTACAACAGCTCTGGTTAAGTTAGCACCAACTATGTAATATGGCCCCACATGTTTTAATTTTTTTATATTATCTTCTTTAGTTATTTAAAAAGAATTAACTTTGAAAATGGTCATGTTTAGTATCATTCGAAGGGCCATGCTCAGGCCTTTTGAATGACATCATGCATGACCCCCTAGTTGCCACGGTTCTGGAGATATCGGGAACCCAGTATCTCCATCAGGGGATTTCCTTGGAAAATCCCTGGGCAGCTAGGGGTTCCCCGACTATCTGATGTCATCGCGTTATGCGTGATACATCAGAGACGAGGGGGAAGCCGGAGGTGAAGCCACCATCCAAGATAGTGGCCCCCACCGGAACTAGATCGTGATGTGGCGCCGAACGGTGCTGCATCGCGATATGGCATTTAAGGGGTTAAAAAATGCTCCACTTTAAAGGGTAGACACTGCCCTTCATTGCTGTGCCTTTTTTTCCTGTAAACCCTCCCGATCGGGAGGGAGAGGGATCCAAATGGATCCCCCCTCTCTTTCAGGTGATCTCCCGGCCTTGCCGGGGTGGGGGTCGCCTGGAAATGACGTCATCGCGCATTTACATCGGGGGCTGGCCTATTTTCAGCGCCTGGCTTCCCTGAAGCCAGAACGCCATGGGACTCTGGACAGAGAGGTGAGTATGTCCACCGGGCCTCCCGCTGGCGGATAACGTGTGGTGAACATCCTCCGCATATAGCGGGAGTCAATAAGGACGTTAACCACACGTCATCCACAGCCAAGGGGTTAAACAACACTTTTTCTTCCATCAGTTTGCATTAGGTGTGGCTCCTTAGTAATCCCCCACCTGCAGAGCTGCTTGCTGGGAAATGTAGTTCGGACTACTCCCTTTTCACCCATGTGGGGGTACAGACTGTGTAGGATCCTGGGTCCTAAATACCTCCATTCCACAACCACACCTCTGAAACAGTCACGTCACAACACACACATGCAGTAAGTCTCCAGGATGTCTACTCCTCAATTGACCACTGACACGTCACACTTAAGCCACCACTCAGCATGCAAATTCAATATCAGTGTTTACACATTATGACAGGTTGCGTTTTAGGGAATCCTTTTGATAATTGTAATCTCATATTTCTGGGAACTTAATAAGGAAACATATGATTGGAACTTAATAAAAGGTGTGTGGACCAAAAGGGACCTCCATTCCCTCTGAGAATATAGTGGAGGAACTACGTTCCTGTGGGTTCCCATAACATACCCGCAAACGCGCCAGGACCATGCCTGTGTCAGCAGGGCCGCATTAAGATGTCTATGGGCCTGAAGCTGAATAATTTGGTTGGGATTTTTTTGAAATTTACAGAGTTATTCAGAAAGCGGTGAAAAGCAGGAGAATGGCTGGAGAATGGAAAATTCTAGGTCAAAATTGTCGATTTGGAAAGTGAGAGAAATGGGAGAATTGTTCTGGTTTGGCTATTTTGACCTATAATTTTCCATTCTCCAGTCATTCTCCAGCTTTTCACCTCTCTCTGAATAACCCTGTTAGTGAAATGAAAACATATTTTAGGTTATTTAATAGTGGAGATACAGATATATCTAACCAGATACCGTGTGAGTAAATTTCCTTTCAGAGTTCAATCATTTACAGTGCTTAAAATTATTTTTCCTCATTTTATTATTAAAACCTTTGTGGTTATATATTGTATAGGGAATTCTTGTTAAAAAAATGTGAAATGGGAACCTGTTACTGCATTTTTCTGAGAAAATATACAATTTTAACCTAAAAATGAAATATTTCCCTTGTGTTTTGGAACATGTTTTTTTAATGAATAATATGACTGTATAAAACACTGACCTTGCTCCCGGTGTGGGAAATTAAAAGGTGAGTAATGGCAGTGGTATTGCTCATTTTATATGTGACAAATGGACAATGCCATTGCTTTGGAACTAAAAATAATTAAATTAAAAAAATTATTTTCTTTTAGATCTTACATGATCACGTTTGATATCAATGCAAAGGCCAGACTCTGCCCTGTCCAATGACAATATCTCACTCGACCTTGTGAGGTGTAAAGATTAGTGACGCAGGGGTGCAAAGTCCCCCGCAATGCTCTTCCCTGCAGTGCGGTGGGTTAGGTTTTTGATGTAACAATTCATAACAATGGATTGTGCCATCACCTCCACACTTGTTGGTGACCTGAGAAATTAGATGGTTAGTTAGTGCAGCATCATTGTTCACTTTATAATTGAAAAGTGAAAAATATTGCTGTTAGATAAAAAAGAAGAAATAAAGATATATTATTTTATTTTTCTTAACTAAAGCCTGGTCATGTTTGGTATCATTGGAAAGGCAATGCTCTGGCTTTCCCAGTGACACCTCATATGACCATGTAGCTTCTTTGGAACTGGAGATACAGGGGTCCAACTGCAAACATATTTATCCTTTCTCTGGGCCTATTCTGAGGCATGGACCTGGAGCTGCTGATCCATCAGCCCCTACGTTAATCCGGCTCTGTGTGTGTCAGGACAATGTCTGCGTCAAGGTCACAGCCACGTCAGCGTTGGAAACATACCCACATCAGTGATGAGAACAAACCCGCGTCAGGGTCAGCAATACAGAGACACAAGTAAGCAGACCGCATTCCAAAAATAATTATCCAGAAACAGGGCCGCCATCAGGGGGTACAGCTGATGATGCAGTAATGGGCCCGGAGGCTCCAGGGGCCCCATCCCCTGCCAGGCCTCCTGTACTGAATCCTTGAGGGTCCAGTGCCCAGGTGACTCAGTGGGAGAGGACGGCCCTTCTTCGTTCACTCAGACTGCCTGCGTCATCACTTCACACAGCAAGATCTTTGTAAGGAGGCCCCATTAATGCCCACCGTAAAACCGAACAGGCATTATCCTAGACAGCCTTGGGATTCTCAACAGCTGACTTTCAGCAGCTGCAGCTTGTGGAGGACCCAGCGGCTGTCCAAGAGAATGCCCAGAAATGGAATAAAAAGGTCTGCCGGGGAACAGGGACACAACAATACTTACTGTTGGAGTGAGATGGAGATGGAATGAGCTGCAGAGAGAGGAGAGCAACACGCTGGATTCCTGGAGAAGAGAATAGACCACAGCAAGGGCTATTACAGTCAGTGAGGGCTTGTACGTCTGTCAAAGGCTGGTGGGATGAACCAGAAAGCTGGTGGCGCTGCAGGAGTCCTAGACAATAATCCGCAGGTCCTGACTCCTGAGCTGGCAGAGGATCACCGGCAGTGATGGGAGTTGTGGTGGTCTATTATAAACAAGTTCAGTAATGGATGATCAGACAAAATCAAACCAGGAGCCAAACCAAGAAGCAGAATAAGACAAGCACCAAGAAGCAGGATCAGCACCAAGAAGCAGGATCAGGCGAGCACCAAGAAGCAGGAGCCACAACAAAGAGTTTCACTTTTGCTTTGGAGCTTCCAGAAAAGTCAGAAAATGTTAGGGGAGGTTCATTCAGTATAAGGTGTGTGAGGGTGTGGATGCCACTCGGTGACGTCTGTTCCAGGAAAAAGAAACAAATCCATATATATATATATTTATTACACAAGAAGGGCAGCACTCAACCTTATCTGCGCTTTCAGTGCGGGTGCATCTCAAGACAATATGATACAACAAACCAGAAAGAGCGCACACACAAAAAACATGTTCAAACAGTACAGAAGAAACCACAACGGCAGCTAAATTAATTTAAACAGGAGATTTTACCAGGTTTAACCCTTTAAATGCCTAGAAACAATTCTTATCCCCTTCAAAAGCACTATAGTCTTAACCCTTTAATGTTGAGCTCTGTTGAAAAATGGTGGAAGTTTTAGTTTGCAATGGATGGCCATGGATTGCGTAAGCCTGCCAACAGCGACAATGTATTCCACCCTTGGCAGGTCCTATCATACTAACCTAATGACTGCTCTTATGGGATAAACTTACTTGTTGAGGACCCAGTCCTTTCTGAAGCTCCCTGCAGATCAAGGTTAAATAGACCCACAGGTTCTTGAGGCTCACCAATGCTTTACATCTTGTGGTGAACCCTCTGTATTCACTTTGGTGAAGTCTTCTCTTGATTGTTGACTTTGACACACATACACCTACCTCCTGGCAAGTGTTCTTGATCTGGCCAACTGTTGTGAAGGGTGTTTTCTTCACCAGGGAAAGAATTCTTTGGTCATCCACCACAGTTGTTTTCCGTGGTCTCCCGGGTCTTTTGGTGTTGCTGAGCTCACTGGTGCGTTCCTTCTTTTTGAGAATGTTCCAAACAGTTGTTTTGGCCTTAGCTAATGTTCTTGCTATCTCTCTGATGGGTTTATTTTGTTTCTTCAGCCTAATGATGGCTTGCTTCACTGATAGTGACAGCTTTTTGGATCTCATCTTGAGAGTTGACAGCAACAGATTTCAAATGCAAATAGCACACTTGAAATGAACTCTGGGCCTTTTATCTGCACTTTGTAATTGGGGTAATGAGGGAATATCACACACCTGGCCATGGAACAGCTGAGAAGCCAATTGTCCCATTACCTTTGGTCCCTTAACAAGTGGGAGGCACATCTGCAAACTGCTGTAAGTCCTACACCGTTCACCTGAGTTGGATGTACATACCCTCAAATTAAAGCTGACAGTCTGCAGTTAAAGCACATTGTGTTTGTTTCATTCCAACTCCATTGTGGTGGTGTATAGAGCCAAAGATGTTAGAATTGGGTCAATGTCTCAATATTTCTGGACCTGACTGTACCTGTGTTAACAATTAAAGTTGAAATAATTCATATAAATCGTACTATGTGTTTATATTGCAGGAAAAAAAATATTGAAATATGGAGAAAAAAAAATTGGGGGCCCTCATGGATTCTTGCACCAGGGCCCTGAGGTTTCTAGTTATGCCTCTGGTGGGCTGGGCAGGATATATTGTGACGGGGGGGGGGATATATTTTGATGGTGCAGGATATACTGTGGCAGGCAGGATATATTGTGATGGGGAAATTATGTCACTGGGAGATATGATGTCATTGGGCGAGATATAGTTTCACAGGGGAATATGTTGTCACGGGGGGTATGTTGTCACGGGAAGGGATATTTTAGGAGTGAACAGTCAGTTCTTGAGTGCATGATCGAGTTCTACGCAGGGCTGGACTGAGACAAAAAAACAGCCCTGGACTTCATCCAGACCGGCCCACTCCGATATGCAAACACGCAGGGCCGGATTAATATATTGATATGGACTGGAGCAGGGCCAGCACAAGACATTGTGCTGCCTGGATCCAAGGATGAAATGCTGACCCCCCCCCCATGCCCACCAAAACATGTTGATGCGTATCACAGAATGGCACAACAATAATACTCACAGTAATGTGCAGTGTGTATGAGCGTATCACAGAGCTCCAAAGCAATAAAATTAAAAAATAATTATGGATTATTAAAATAAATTGTATTTTAATATGAATTATATATTCATGTAAATGTAATTTGAACAATTAAAATAAATATGCATTAAAATATACTTAATTTAATCAATACTCTAATTTAAATTATTTTACAAAAATAAATCATATGATAAATATTAAAATATACTTAAATAAAATGTAATTCGGGTAAACTTCTAAGAAGGGGCTCAAAACTGTGACCTACAGGGTTATTCAGAGCGAGGTGAAAACCTTGAGAATTGCCAGTAGGGGTAAACAATCTAGGCCAATAGCCAATTTGGAAATTGAGATAAATGGGAGAATTTTTATGGTTTGGCTATTTTGACCTAGAATTTGGACATGTCTCCCTGCTACATGGCTATGGCTGATTAGCAAATACTTTCCTGAGCTCTGCAGACTCCTGTGATAATTAACCCCTTGAGTGCTCCTATAGAGAAAGCACAGCACTGCCACACTGAGCTCCGGCTTAATAGGCTATAGAAAGGGAGCAGGGGAGAGGGACTGTCAAATCAGAGGTTATGTCAGATTTACAGCACCCTGCATGCCTGCTGTGAGCAGGGCCGGCCCGACCATGGTGCAGAGTGGAGCACCGGCACCAGGAGGCTGAATTCCGGGGGCGGCAAACTTTAGCCGCCGGTGCACTATTTTATTTTTAAATCGGCGGCGGCAGCATCTACAAATGCGGCGCCGCCGGGAAGTGAATGTCGTCCAGGAGCCTGAGGATCCTCCCACACGCCCCATAATCCTGCGCTTCCATTCCTGGCCACGTGTGTGGGCAGTGCCTTGTATGGAAGAGCGGGATTACAGCAGTGGACGAATCCTCCACAGACTGCGGCAGCTAGGTTTCGTCTCCTCTCCCCGTGACCATCCGTCTGGTAAGAGACCCTGCCTAGTGCCTATGCTCCAGCTTGTTGTTATCCTGCTAAGTGGGAAGCAGGCAGCCCCCTCTGCTCCTTCTCCCGCGCACACACTCCCCACGGCAGCCCTCCCCTGTTTACTTACCCTGGCTCCCGTTTCTAACAGCCAGGGTCACCTCACCACGTTATCTTGCTGTAATCAGGATCTCATGGCAGGCTGTGATCTCCAGGATCTGATACAAAGGCCGTCTCTTGCCTCGGCATGAGATTTAACCCTGTGAGATTTATCCTATATGATGTGTAATCTCACAGGGTTGAATCTCATGCCGAGGCAAGAGACGGCCTTTGTATCAGATCCTGGAGATCACAGCCTGCCATGAAATCCTGATTACAGCAAGTTTATGCGGTGAGGTGACCCTGGCTGTCAGAATCGGGAGCCAGGGTAAGTAAATAGGGGAGTGCTGGCTTTGGATGAGCCCACAAGTGCAGGGGTGGAATATAGTAAGACACTATGCTACATAGTTCTGTCTTTTTTTCCCCAAATAACTACAGGCAATGGTTTCAAGCTGTTGCTCTGCTTCATTGCTGCTGCCTGTAATTGTTCGGTCTCACTCTGGCACTGGTTGTGACTTGCTTCCGTTGCTCGCTATGCATATTGTTCTTGTGGCGTTTTAGGTCAGGCGCCTTCGCAAATGCTTTTGTACAGGAAGCACAGATGAATGGCTTCTCCCCTCTGTGTCTCCTCTCGTGATCTTTCAGGTGAGATTTGTGTTTAAAAGCCTTGTCGCACAGGTGGCATGCAAACGGTCTCTCGTTGCTGTGTACCCGTTCATGTTTCTTCAGGTTCCGGCGCTCGGATGAAAGACTTTGTACACACGTCCCAGCTATAGGGCTTGTACCCTGTGTGAATCTTCAGGTGTTCTTTCAGGTGAGCTTGCGTAGTAAATGCTTTGCTGCACATTTCACAGACAAAAGGTCTCTCGGCTGTGTGCAACTTCTCGTGTTTACGAAGCCGTGCCTCGTCTGAACGTTTTACCGCAAGCTTGACATGCAAATTGTTCGCGATGGCCATATAATAAATAGCTCAAATTTCATATCTCCAGTTGCAGTGGTCCATGCTGGTGCTTGTTCATCCTTCACTTCACTGATGCTATCATTGTAAGTTAAGGCTTACCCTGGGAACCAGCCAGGGTCACCTCACCTCGTTATCTTGCTGTAAACTCTGTGATACGCTCATACACACCGCACATTACTGTGAGTTTTATTGCTGTGGAGCTCTGTGACACACTCATACATGTCACGTTTTTTTTTGTCGGGGGGGGCAGCATTTCATCCATCGCTCCAGGCAGCACAGTGGCTTGGGCCGGCCCTGGCTGTGAGTCTCGCCACTATAATGCTCCGGGGAGATGCATCAGTGCCAAGGTATAAGACATAAGGGTGGGATTCACCCTCACGTGGCCACACCTGTCTGAGGTGTGTGAGCCATTAAGAAGACTTCTGGATAAGGATACAGTGTGGCACTGGCTTCCCAAACATGACCAGGCAGTGGAGAAAATAAAACAATTGATCACTGCCGCTCCGGTGTTGCAATATTATAATGTCACAAAGCCTGTTACAATACAAAGTGATTAAAGCAAAAGTGGCCTAGGATGTTGTCTACTGCAAGAGGAGCAGCCAGTTGCATATGCGTCCAAGCTCTTTCATCAGCTGAGCAAAATTATGCTCAAATTGAAAAAAGAATGGTTAAGTATTGTTTGCCTGTCAGCGATTCCATCACTATCTTTATGGCCGGGATACAATCACAGCTGAAACGGATCACAAACCACTAATAGCCATATTTAAGAAGCCCCTTTTGTGTGCTCCCAAGCGTTTGCAGAGCATGATGCTTACATTGCAGCATTATAACCTCGATGTTGTCTACAAGCCAGGAAGTGAAATGTACATCAGTGATACCCTGAGCAGAGCTACTACGAATCATGTGACACCCAGAAATGAGCGTCTTACAGTTTGTTTGCTGCAGCAGGAACAACGTTTCTTTGCTGAAGTCAATCTTAACATCACAGATCAGCATCTACATCAGCTTCAACAGCACACAGACCTAGATGAAACTTTACAAGTGCTGAAGTCTATAAGAATTATACCCCTATTCTCTTCTTACAACTTCTCCCATGTAAGTTACCTTCTTAATACCAACTAACCCCCCCTCCCACTCCCTTTTCCTGTAAATGAAAACACAACAAAGTATTGGCATTTTGAAAAGGTCACGTCTTTTATTACTTAAGGCCAAATTCTTTGCCTCTAAGGCAGAATTATTATTATCGATCCTCGTATGCCAAATACGCTACATCAGATAACACTGGCAGCCAGATAACACTGGCAACTGCAATGCACCACAAGCATTGCCCAGAAATAGCGCCCCACGTGGCTAAGCAGGATGACCACACGTCTGCTCAGTGTATTTTTATGGCAGATAGCAGGCCGAGAGGATCTGCAAACCAGGAAGGCACCTGAGCCTGGCCGTATGAAACCACAACTCACCCCGTACCCTGCAGACCCTCCCCCCACTATCGCCCTCCACGTGCCAGGCCACCTATTTCACCGCTCCTCCCTAACCTAAACCATGTCCATCTTAAAGCGCAATCCCCCAGCTGTGGCCGTTCAAACCACTAGCTGGCTTCCTGCCACATGGGAAAGTACCCAATTTAAGCGCAATCCACCAGTTGTGGCCGTAAAAAAACACCAACTGGCTTCAAGCTACTTGGGATACTATCTGATCGATAATAATTGCTCTAAACCATGCTTTTAATCAAAGAACAATCCCCCAACCCTGGCCGTTCAAAAAACACGGGCTGGCTTCATGTAATATGGTGTATAACTTGATGGAATAGGTAGACTAACCATGTCCATATTTAGACAATCCCCCAGACATGGCCGTATAAACCATGAACTGGGTTCATGCAACATGGCATATTTCCATATGGAAAACCACAGGCGGTCTTGAATGAGTGGTGAAATCACCACTGCATTGCCCCTATCCTTGGCGCTTCTGATGCATGACCTTTCCGTTGTTGCAGAGAGACAGCATCTATGAAAGAGAAACAAACAGGGTGGGTTGGGTGGGAGTAAAAGAAAATTAACTGCAATACACACCCTGCCCCCACGCCTTGTCTTTTATACCCCCCCTTTCCCCTCCCTCCCATTGTTCCTCTCCCTATTGCATCCAATCACAAATCGGCCATGCTTCAGCTCATTAAGCAAAAAAGCCCCCATGCCTGATCCCATAGAACAAAAGGAAACTCCCTCCCTTTCACTCTTGTGTAATACAGGGATAATTCTTAAACCTTGCTCAATCCTAATTAGTCTCGCTCTCAAACTTGTTCTAAGCGGGTGGCCTGTTGACAAGGATACAGCAACTGCAACTGTGAAGGAGTATTGGTCTTTCAGAGATGAGATCAGCGTACAAAATTGCATTTTGTACAAAGGCCCAAGAGTTATAGTGCCAAGGTCACTGAGAGCAGAAATGTAATTACGCATTCACTCAAGCCACATCGGGCGTGAGTCGTGCTACAGACAAGCTTGCGATACACTTTACTGGCCTAATAAGCAAGGTGAAATCAAAGATTTTGTCAGCAATTGTCCCACTTGCAATGAATTTGCACACTTGCAACAAAAAGAGACCATGATGTCGCATGAGATACCTACACGTCCTTGGCAGATTGTCAGTATGGACTTATTCATCTATGTGGGAAAAGAGTACCTGATATTAGTTGATCATTACTCAGACTTCTGGGAAATTAAACTGCTTCCTGACGTATCCACTGAAACTACAGTTAAGAGGTGCAAGGTACAGTTTGCACGTCATGGCCAACCAGATAAAGTGATTTCTGATAATGGCCCTCAGTTCTCAAACTTACAATTCAGAAAATTTGCCTTTGAATGGGAATTTGAGCATGTAACTTCCTCACCACGTCATCCACAGGCTAACGGCAAAGCTGAATCTGCAGTGAAGATTGTAAAAAATTTATGCAAGAAAGCACAAAGTGATGGTAAAGACCAGTGGAAGGCCATCTTACACTGGAGGAACACTCCAACTGTTGGCATGGATAGTAGCCCAGCACAGAGACTGATGTCACGAAGATTAAAGACTTCCTTACCTGTGGCCATCAAGGTACTTGAACCCTCTGTGATACAAGGGGTACCGGAAAAGTTACGGCTTAAGAGGCAAGTGTTCAAGGCACAATATGACATATCTGCAAGCGATTTGCCTGAATTGAATATTGGGGAATGAATCCGTATGAAACCACTGCCTGGAGATCGAACAAATCATTGGAGAATGGGTACTTGTCTGCAAAAGGTTGCACCACGCTCCTATCTTGTGGACATTGATGGAACTCTCTATCGTGGCAATCGTGTGGATCTGCGTGTGGCTGAAAAGCCTGATTCACATTATCCAGTTGTCAGGCCAGACTCGCCTGCTACTGCAAAGGCAAATTCACCAATTGTCAGTAAGGAATGTGCAGAGATGATGCCACAGACTAATACTACGGACAGTCCGGAGCAAGCGGATATATCGGACAGGAGTGAATGGCAGAGCTTGCCAGTAAGTGGTGAGAAGAGCCCAGTAACCTCCGAGGGCTGAGAACCTCTGTTTACAACGAGGGCCAGTCTTCACCCGCAGTGGTAGACATTCACAACCACCCAAAAGACTTAACCTGTAAATATGATATTACAAGGGTTCATCTAAATTTCACAATGATCATTTATTAATAAGAGGGAGATGTTATGAGTGTTATGTTTTGTTTATATGCAACTCTATGATTTATCTCTATGGCACTTGTTTCCTGTGATGTGTTTCCTGTTCTGTTCTGTGTGCCTCTTCTAGGAACATGACTTCTGTTCACTAATGGCTTGCACAGTCATTATTATCCACATAAAACAGATACATGGGCCAGTGTCCTAGTGGGGGGCAGTAACAGCGATAGAGGGTTAGAACATACATAGGGGTTAATGTATATATCCCTCTGCGGTCTGTATGAATAAATCCAGCCTGTGCTGCCGGGGGTTAATGGGATCATTAGTGTCTTCAGTAAATGTCACAGTGCTGACGCGTTTTTCAGAGTTAATGTACAGGCACAATGTGAGGAATTCAATGTCTGAGCACCCTGCACCCAGTGTGGGGAATGCGGTATATAAGTCCCCAGTCATTTTTGAGAAAACACAAAGTTTTGTTTCTTGTGACACAGAAAGTCCTGGATTCAGGGGATGAAACACAAGCTCATCACTCTGTAACCTATTCCATACACAGTGTGTGTATAGAGACTGTGCATGACGAGGCAGGAGGCAGAGGATAGGGGACAGCACTGAGCGGGGACACACACTGGATCACACATATTGTATTTCTATCGCATTCTGATTTTCTGCTGCTTTAACCTGCCCAGAGAATGGAGACCGGGGCTTGATTGGACAATGTATACAAACTGTAATAGGGCACTGTGTGTCTTTAGGTAAGGAACATGTCTATATACAGTATATTGTGAGGGATGCCACTACTCAGGGTGAATAGATCCACGGGAAATTCCCTTCTTGCTCCTGTGATGCCAAGTGAATAAATAAAAGTTGGTAAAATGTTCCCAAGCAGCGGCCGAAGCACAGTGCAGGGTAAATCCAGTTGGTATATTTATTGTGTATTATGTCGAAGATATATCAAATAAGAAACTTATACGAGATATAAATATCAATCGTCTATATTTCCTAGAAATTCTCCTAAATTCTTCTAATTGTATGTGTTTTGCTTAGAGGAAGGGGGTGTTAGTGATGACACACAAATAACTGGCACTCATGATGCCCCAGCAGCTGCAGCATGCTGCCAAGTTGGCTCCAGTGATGAGGAGATAGGGGGTGATGATGACAATGATGAGGTCACTGACTCCACCTGGGTGCCTGATCGAACAGAGGAGTCAAGTGAGGAGGAGGAGACACAACAAACATGAAGCACAACGTCCTCTATGACCAACTGTAGCAAGTCCAAGGCATCAGATGTCAGAGCTGCTCAGGTGCAGAGCACTGTTATCTCAAAGCACACATCCAGGAACTCTGCTGTCTGGGAGTTCTTTAAGAAATGTGCAGCAGACCGCACCGTTGCTATTTGTAATCTATGTCAGATAAGGCTCAAGCGTGGGAAAGACACCGGAAGCTTGTGTACCACGTGCTTGAGGTGACATATGACCACCTGCCACGCATCTCGTTGGCGCAAAACTTTGCGTAGGTCCTCCTCACCTGTCTCTACCCCACTATATGTCCTGCCATGTCATTGACCCCAACCTCCACTGACAGGGATGATGCTACAGTAATGGATGTACCAGGTCCTTCCTCCAATGTGACAGCATCCCATCAGCTGAAGATTTACGCAGTCAGATTACGTTGCCCCAGCTGCTGCAGCAAAAGAAAAAATCTAGTCCCAACCATCCCCAAGCACAACGTCTAAATGCCAGCTTAGCAAAATTACTCGCATTGCAGCTGCTGTCTTTCCAGCTGGTGGACTCTGCTCCATTCCATGAATTTGCTGAATGTGCTGTACCACAGTGGCAGGTTCCAGGTCGCCATTACTTTTCACGGAAGGCCATTCCAGCACTATACCAGCACGTGGAAGACAAAGTTATGGAGTCATTGGGAAAGGCAGTCAGCAGCAAGGTGCATGTGACTTTAGACACGTGGTCCAGCAAGCATGGACATGGCCGTTACATTTCCTTCACGGCACACTGGTAACTCTGATTGCAGCTGGGTGGGATCCAGGACAGGGCTCTGTGATAGAGCTTGTTCATCCACCACGCCTCCAGAAAGCTGCTTGTATGAGGTCTGTCTGCTCCACCACCTCTTCCTCCACCTCCTCCTCTTCCTTCTGTGTCTCTGGTAAAGTGGCAGTTAAACCGAATTTAAGTGGCAGGGGCTACACAATGGCTCAAGCAAAAAGATGCCATACTGTGCTTGAGCTGATTTGTTTAGGGGACAGGAGCCACACCGGGCCAGAAATTCTGTCAGCTCTGCAGGGGCAGGTGCAGAGATGGTTAACACCACGCCAGCTTGAGCTCACTGGCCAGAACGTAGCCAATATGCTATGCAGCTACAGGGGTGTGGAAATTTTAAAAAAAATCTACTTGTCCAACGGACTAAGTGATAGTCCAATCTACTTGTCCCTCAGGACGATCTACTTGTCCTGATAAGAAAAATAATTTGAGTGCAATACAGAGCTCCACAGCAATAAAACTCACACTAATGTACGGTGTGTATGGGCGTATCACAGAGCTCCACAGCTCATAAAAGTGTTAGATTGCAAGCTCTAGGAATCATTCCAGCATGGTGATCAGGACATGTATTGAATGGCTCCAAGAGCTTGAAATTTAACATTACAGAGTTTTTTTTTTCTTTTCTGCAAGTCCACAGTTGCAGGAGAGAAGAGTTGTACTGGATTCAGTGCTTTATGTATATCTGGCTGCTCCACCGTGACTTTCATTAGGCAGCAAATGAAGTAGCAATTAGGACTTGAATTTGGCTGTAAAGAAAGACAAAACGATGGAGCTGCAAAAATTTGCATATTATTCCCGTGTGATTCCCATAGCAACGGTGAAAACAATAAAAAATTCAATGTTATCACTTGGCACGGTGACAGTGAAATTAAGGGAATCAATTCAAAATGTTTATTATTTATTACAGACCTAATGGGGTGGAGAGGTGATTTCACACACGCTGATTTCAGCCAGCAGCTCTCGCGGTACTATGGGTGAGAGCTGTATGCAGGTCTTGTGTCGGATCTCGTTCCTCGTGCAGAGCTGTTCCAAGCAGCCTTCGGCAAATATCGGAACTCCACCTCCCCAGGCTCTTGCACATCTGTCGCTGTACAGCCCCCTGCACAGTGACAGATGTGCAAGAGCCTGGGGAGGTGGAGTTCCGATTTTTTCCGAAGGCTGCTTGTAACAGCTCTGCACGAGGAACGAGATCCGACACAACTCCGAAGCATAGGCGATCGGCCCGGACGGAAGGAAATGGTCCCTGGACACTGACGTCAGTAAGGCTGCAGGCGTCTCATGCGCCTCATGACGTCAGTGTCCAGGGACCATTTCCTCCAGTCTGGCCCGATCGCCGATGCTTCGGAGTTGTGTCTGATCTCTGTGTCGGATCTTGATCGCGGTGAGGAGTTAACCATCAGTCCGGCGGGCTTCTTGCCCGCCAGACTGCATCTCAAACAAATTTACTTGCCCGGCGCCCGGATCTACATGTCCCAGGCGTCAGGTGATACAATTGCCACACCCCTGAGCTACTAGGTTGCCCATCATCTAGCGGGCTTTCTGAAAGGAAGTTCAGTGCCGCTGGAGGATTTGTCACAGACAAAAGAGTGCGTCTGTCCACCTACTCTGTAGACCGGCTGACATTTATAAAAATGAATCAGTCCTGGATCAGCAGTTATCAATCCCCTGATGCTGACGTAACGGAACAGATCGGGGATGTCTTCTGCATTCACAAAACCTCCAGCACTGAACTCTTCCACAATGCCACAAAAGGGTTACGGTGTGAATGCCCTTGCTGCCACGAAAGGCACAATATTTGGCTGCACTGACGCCTGTGCCACATTTATATCATTTTAATTTTTTGAACCGCATGGTCCACCCCTGCACTCTTCCACAGTACCACAGAGGGGTTACTGTATGAATGCACTTGCTGGCCTGGCACCAAAAGCACAATATCTGGGTGAACTGACACCTTAGAAACATAGAAAAATGTCGGCAGATAAGAACCTTTCGGCCCATCTAGTCTGCCCAATTACATGGATACTTTTACCTGGATTTATCTTTTGTTTAGGATAGCCTTATGCCTATCCCATGCTTGCTTAAATTCAATTACTGTTTTGGCCTCTACCACTTCTACTGGAAGGCTGTTCCATGTATCCACCACCCTCTCAGTAAAATACCAGTAAAATACGCCTTTGCCAGATTCATATCTTTTTAATATAGGACTGCATGGTCCACCCCTGCATTCTTCCACAATACTACAGAGGGGTTACTGTATGATGGTACTTGCTGGCCTGGCAGTCTGGCACCAAAAGCACAATATCTGGGTGCACTGACGCCTTTACCAGATTCATATCTTTTTAATATAGGACTGCATGGTCCACCCCTGCACTCTTCCACAATACTACAGAGGGGTTACTGTATAATGGCACTTTGCTGGCCTGGCACCAAAAGCGCAATATTTGGGTGCACTGCCACTGACGCCTGTATCAGATTCATATCCTCAGAGGGGTTACTGTGTGACGGCACTGTTGCCGACGCTAAAGGCCCAATTTTAAAGCACCTATTGTTACTTTCATCCAAAACCTGCACAGGTTTCACAATAATTTAGCCAAAAAATCAGTAAACTTTTTCTGCGCGTCCGAAAATGTCTCCTCTTTTCATACAGACTGCCGCGCCAAGCAGTTGTTTATGGATAGATTAAAGGAAAACCATTTACAGTCATTTGAAATGTCATTTTTTGGTTTTTACATATTTCTATACATCCGAGAAATCCACCACTTCACGGGCAGGTTATGGGGACCTCCTAGGCACGGTGTTTGAAGGAATTTTTTGTTTTTATTTTTAACCCTTCTTTCATGGAAAACTCACTGTCCCTTTAAAAACTTTTTTTAAAAAACTTTTTGTCCTTGTTTCCTGTCCCCCAGGTCACTACCCGGACCCCCATACACCTTTTATGGCAAATATCTAGCATATATGATCTCTTGGAGGGCACTCTAAAAATCGAATTTTCAGTCCCATTGACTTGCATTGAGTTCGAGTTCGAATCCGAACATTTGAAAAGTTCAAGTTCAAGTGCGAACCTAACTCGGGGGTTTTCGGCTCATCCCTACTCGCGGGTGAATTCCATCTGGCCCTGGGGCTTTATTCACATTCACATTGTTTAATTGCTGCAAAACCTTGTCCTGAGTCAACCAGTCACTTTGTATTAGTAAGTTTTTATTAATGAATTTCATGTCTCCTGTTATAGGTTTCTCGTTGATAAATACTGAAGAAAAATAATCATTCAAAATTTCTGCCTTATCTCGATCTTCAGTTAACAACACCCCTGACTCAGATTTTAGTGAACCTACATTTTCACTCTTGGGTTTTTTAGAATTTATGTACCTAAAGAATCTTTTAGGCCCCGCTCACACTGTGCGATTTATCGCGCGGATTTTGCCACGACGTCGCAGCAAAATCCGCGCGACGTCGCACTGTGTAGCATCTCCAATGCATTTCAATGGAGCTGTCACATCTTGCCGCGCGACGTCGCATGTCGTGCGTCGCAGAAGCATGTCGCTGGTACATGACCCTTTTTTTGCGATTTGCTATCTGCGATTTTGCAATTTGTATTGGTGGTGCTTTGCAAAAATCGCACAAAACAGCGATGTCGCGCGACATTATCGCACCATGTCGCGAATATGAAAATCGCGCGATTTTCAAATCGCACAGTGTGAACAGGGCCTTAGGGTTCGTCTTGCTCTCTTTGGCTATTTCTTTTTCATTTTCTAGCTTAGCCCATCTAATCGCATTTTCACACGCTTTATTGGCTGCCCTATATGCTTTATAGGATGCCTCAAATTTATCAAATATAAAAGCTTTAAATGCCTTCTTTTTATTTTTCATTTCCTTAGTTACCTTCCTACTAAGCCATATTGGTTTCGGTCTGTTTCTTTTATATTTATTAACCAGTGGAATATATTGTGACGTGTACTTTTCTAGTGTTAGTTTAATGATATTCCACTTATCCTCAGTGTTTTTCCCGTGAAAGAGTTTCTGCCAGGCAATGACATTGAGAGCTTCCTTTATTTTAATAAAGTTGGCCTTTTTAAAATTATATGTTTTAGCATGCCCCTTATGAATGTGTATTTTTGAGTTTATTTCAAAAGTCACCATATTATGGTCACTGTTTCCCAACTGTTCCCTTACATTAATATTTGAGAAAAGATCCACATTATTTGTTATAACCAGGTCCAGACCGTTATCCTCTCACTCTAGTTGGTGTTTCTACCAGTTGTGTCATGAAGGTATCATTTAAAATGTTCAGAAACCGGATTCCCTTTGCTGAGTTACTAGTCCCACTATCCCAATTAATGTCCGGGTAATTAAAATCTCCAATAATTAAAGTGCTACCATGATGTGCAGCCTTCCTAATTTGCTCTAACAGTTGTTCTTCCTCATCATTATCTATATTAGGTGGTTTATAGCATATGCCAACCAATAGTTGACTTCCCTGTTTATTCCCCAACAAAATATTTACCCATAAGGATTCCACATTTCCCTCATCGCTTTCCAGCTCCGAGCTGGAGGCAATATCCATGTGAACTGGGGGCAAAAAAATTCCGAGCTGGGGACAATAATAACCATGTGAACTGGGGGCACTCCATTTGTCTTTGTCGGGTTTTTCCGGCGGCTGCTCTGCGCTGTGATCGGCTCCTGCTCAGGTTTCTCTGGTGTGTTCGGCGTGGTTAATCCAGATGTTTTTGCGAGTTTCGGTGTGCCTTCGTCGGGTTTTGCGGTGAGATTTCGGCAGGTTTGCAGCGACTTTTCCCTGCATTACGACAGCCCTGTGGTGCTTGCTGAATACACCGCAGGGTCGCTGAAATGGGATCGCCGAATCAAGCCGAATAGAAGAGAACGAAAAGTCACCGAACTTGCAGTGACTTTTCAATTTTCTTTGAATAACCCTGAAAGAACGCTTAAAACGGAAAAAAAAAATTGCCGAACAATGCCTAAAAGATCCTAAAAAAATCTATATTTTAATCTACAGTAAAAAGTCTCTTTAAAGAACGATTTAGATATTGATTTAAAATGGGAATATTTTTAACATTGAAGCCTATGGGATTCGCCTGAATAAACCTGCCGAAAACACCGAACAGCAGGGCACTTTGGCAACTTTTCACTGATGTTCAGTGTCTCTGAATAGATTAACCATTGCTTCTCTATGGGGGGATTTCACTGCCGTCAAACAGGCACCGTACTTGGCGAACTGCCTGCTCTCTGAATAGCCGAATGGCCACAAAATTTATTTATTTATTTATTTATAAAGTATTTTACCAGGAAGGACACATTGAGATTTCTCTCATTTTCAAGTATGTCCTGGGTTCAAGAACATTGAAATGTTACAGTTGTTACAGAAATACAAAGTAATACAATGCAAGATATTACATAGAAACATAGAAAATGTCGGCAGATAAGAACCTTTCGGCCCATCTAGTCTGCCCAATTACATGGATACTTTACCTGTATTTATCTTTTGTTTAGGATAGCCAGGGTCGTAGGAAGGGCGAGGCGAGTGAGGCACGTGCCTCGGGCACAGCTGTGAAGGGGCGCAGCCGAGTCCTGCGGATCTAACAGCCAGCTGCGATCTCGCAACTCGCGGCAATGAGAGGTGAGCTGGGGGCATTATCCATGAGACCTTGGGGGGCATTATCCATGAGACCTGGGGGGCACTATCCATGAGACCGGGGGGGCATTATCCATGAGAGCTGGGGCATATCCATGAGACTTGGGGGCACTATCCATGAGACACTGGGGGCACTATCCATGAGACCTGGGGGCACTATCCATGAGACCTGGAGGGGCAATATCCATGAGACCTTGGGGGGCATTACCCATGAGACCTGGGGGGCATTATCCATGAGACCTGGGGGGGCATTATCCATGAAAGCTGGGGCATATCCATGAGACCTGGGGGCATTATCCATGAGAACTGGGGCATATCCATGAGACCTGGGGGCATTATCCATGAGACCTGGGGGCATATCCATGAAACCTGGGGCATATCCATGAGACCTGGGGGGGCATTATCCATGAGACCTAGGGGGGCATTATCCATGAGACCTAGGGGGGCATTATCCATGAGACCTAGGGGGGCATTATCCATGAGATCTAGGGGGGCATTATCCATGAGACCAGGGGGGCATTATCCATGAGACCAGGGGGGCATTATCCATGAGTCCGGGGGGGCATATCCATGAGAGCTGGGGCATATCCATGAGGCCTGGGGCATATCCATGAGAGCTGGGGCAATATCCATGAGAGCTGGGGCAATATCCATGAGAGCTGGGGGGCATATCCATGAGCTGGGCCATATCCATGTGAACTGGGGAAATAT
Source organism: Leptobrachium leishanense (assembly GCA_009667805.1). Taxonomy (NCBI): domain Eukaryota; kingdom Metazoa; phylum Chordata; class Amphibia; order Anura; family Megophryidae; genus Leptobrachium; species Leptobrachium leishanense. The sequence goes on from RXON01004874.1 coordinate 92,670, forward strand.
ATACCCATATGAGCTGGGGTCAATAATATCCATGTGAACTAGGGGCAATTATATCCATGTGAACTGGGGAAAATAGTTTGGGGGCTCAGTGCTGTGTGTATATTATTCTGGGGGGTATATATTATGCTAAATGTTCTTTTGCTATACGTGCATGTATTCTGTGTGTACTGTATTTGTACATGTACTGTGTGTGCACTATATATGTAGGGCCCCATCACCTCCTTAACGCTAGCACTCACACATGTGAGCATTGATGCTAGGTTAAATGAGGTTACTAACTCACGCAACATGTAGTATAATTTTAGTATCCGATGCCCATCGTCTCCATAAATTTCATATCCTCCATCCTACAATGGACAACTCTTCCCTTATAGATTTATGCCACCCTTACATCCCTTATGTAATATACTCTACACGTAGTACACACCTATACCCTACATTAACATCTTATTTAATCCTCCATGTTCTTCATTGAAATGGTTAATTCCATCTATCCATCTACAATCTTCTTACTGTCACAATTTATTATCTACTCGACTCCTTTTTTATTATTCACATATAGACGTAAATGTGATATGCTCGCTACAATTAAAAGAAGTGCACCAAGAGGGAGTCTGTTCATTCGATCTGTAATTAAAAGTTATTAATATCCCCTCAATGTGTGGTATTCTGCAGGAGATCATGTTCTATTGATACATTCTGTTGTCTCCGCACGAAAGCCGTTCCGCGTCCATTAAAGTAATGAAGAATACCGGAAACACCAATTGGAACGCATGGAACGCATACACTACTATTGCGCATGCGCAAGATGGCGGCGCACAACGGGAGTTGGCCGGCAGAGGCGTGGAACGCACGCCAATGGACTTTCCTTAATTCCAAACACATGGGACTTTTTAACCCCAATTAAGGGGCTATATAGATGTGATCTCTGTAAACCAGCTGAAGAAACCTAGTTACATGGCGAAACGCGTTCTGGCGATTTACAGAGCATTTTATATTTTATTTAGTACATAATTTATATTATGTTACATTTTAGATTAAAGATTTTTCTTTTATAAAGAAGAATTTGGTCCCTTTTGTTTTGGAATTCATCTGAGGTTTTCGTGGATTTAACCCACTTAATAAATCCACTGGCATTACTACCTAGAGCTTGGCCATAAGCTCCACCCAATGTGATTTGATACTATAACCATATCAATAATATATATATTGGCGGACCTGTACAAGGAGGTTTCTGTTTTTATGTTTTCTTCCATATCCGATGAGTGAAAGAAAACATTGATTTTGAAGGGAGTGGGTCTCCTTCAGAACCGTAAAGAAGACAAAGGACCCAGATGCTTGCAACCACTCAGAGCCAGTGACGGGGCTCTTTATTTGTGAGTGCAACAGTTTATTGTCATCTATTCCACTATTGCTTATACACCCTGCACTATTATATGCATTTTGTGTTTTCTTTTTATACAATCATATTGGACATTAACGATACATACCATGAGAACCACCTGAATACCAAGAAGTGACTGCTATCGCGCCACCAGATACGTATATTCATAAATGAGGTTACTGCATGCTGCCCATATCACATCCTAGCACCGGACCCTCATATTACAATCTGAACTGTAACAGGTTAAAAATCCAAGAGACTGTGCTTTTCAGCGCGAGGTTACTGTACGTTGCGCTCCCTATACTTAACATGGGGAGCGCAAAGGGTGGTCTGCTCCACTGCTTCTGGTCGCGGGGAGCATCCAGGAGCTTAGCAAAGCGCCACTGGTCGGGGACTCTGATTTTTAAAATTATGTGGGGGGGCACAATTTTCTGATTTTGCCTTGGGTGCAAAAGGAGCTAGCTACGGCTCTGAGGATAGCCTTATGCCTATCCCATGCCTGCTTAAATTCAATCACTGTTTTGGCCTCTATCACTTCTACTGGAAGGCTGTTCCATGTATCCACCACCCTCTCAGTAAAATAATGCTTCCTGATGTTACTTTTAAACCTTTGCCCCTCTAATCTAAGACCATGTCCTCTTGTTTTGCTACTTTGTTTCCTTTCAAATATACTCCCTTCCTCTACGTTGTGGATTCCCTTTATGTATTTAAATGTTTCTAACATATCTCCTCTGTCTCGTCTTTTTCCCATGCTATACATGTTAAGATTATTAAGCCTTTCCTGGTAACTCTTCTCCTTCAAGCCGTACACCATTTTCGTAGCCCTTCTCTGAACTCTCTCTAAGATGTCTATATCCTTCTGGAGATACGGTCTCCAGTACTGCACACAGTACTCCAAGTGAGGTCTCCTCAGTGCTCTGTGCAGTGCTATACCTCTCCCCAGGGCCAGCCCAAGACATTGTGCTGCCTGGAGTGAAGGATGAAATGCTGCACCCCCCAAAAAAAAACATGCAGCGAGTATGAGCGTATCACAGTGCGCAACAGCAATAAAATTCAAACACTCATACACACCGTACATTAGAATTTTCTTGCTGTGGAGCTCTGTGATACAGTAATGTGAGGTGTATATAACTGAGCCCAGAGTGTCACATACCCAGCAGTGCCCAGCTTCACATGCCCAGCAGTGCCCAGCGTCACATACCCAGCAGTGCCCAGCGTCACATACCCAGCAGTGCCCAGCATCACATACCCAGCAGTGCCAAGCGTCACATACCCAGCAGTGCCCAGTGTCACATACCCAGCAGTGCCCACACATGGATATATTTGCCCCCAGGCTCACACATTGATATATTTGCCCCCAGGCTCACACATGATATATTTGCCCCCAGGCTCACACATTGATATATTTTCCCCCAGGCTCACACATTGATATATTTGCCCCCAGACTCACACATTGATATATTTGCCCCCAGACTCACACATGGATATAATTGCCCCCAGGCTCACACATGGATATAATTGCCCCCAGGATCACACATGGATATATTTGCCCCGGGCTCACTCACGGATATATTTGCCCCCAGGCTCACACATTGATATATTTTCCCCCAGGGCCGGCTCACCTCTGCCAGGCCCCTCCGAAGGGCAGATCCTGCGGCCGCCGCGTTCCTTCCTTCAACGAGCGGCAGCCTCGTAAGTATCTGCCGCTCGCCTGGGATCCACCCTCCAGCCTGCCATGATCTTACAAGATTAAGTGATCTCAATCGCGGCAGGCTGGCGGATGGATCTCAGGCGAGCGGCAGATACTCATGCGGCTGCCACTTGTTGAAGGAACGAACGCGGCGGCCGCACGATCTGCCGCCGCCACATAAAATAAAGTGCAGAGTGCAGCAGCGGTGCTGGGGGCTGAATTTTGCCGCACCCGATTTTCTGCCGCCTGGCGCCGCTGCTCCGCTCTGCACCATTGTTGGGCCGGCCCTGCCTCTACCTACACAACCAAGCATTCTGCTAGCATTTCCTGCTGCTCTATTACAATGACTACTTACCCTTAGATACTCTGCAATAATAACCCCTAAATCCCTTTCTTCAGATGTTGAGGTTAGGACAGTATCAAATATTCTATATTCAGCCCTTGGGTTCTTACGCCCCAAGTGCATTATCTTGCACTTATCCACATTAGAACTCAATTGCCACAGCTCCGACCATTTTTTTAGTTTACCTAAATCATTTGTCATTTGGCTGATCCCTCCAGGAACGTCAACCCTGTTGCAAATCTTTGTGTCATCAGCAAAAAGACATAATTTACCATTAATACCTTCTGCAATATCACTAATAAAAATATTAAAGAGAATGGGTCCAAGTACTGACCCCTGAGGTACCCCACTGGTAACAAGACCTTGCGCCGAATAAACTCCATTTACCACAACCCTCTGTTGCCGGTCACTCAGCCACTGCCTAATCCATTCAACAATATTGTAATCCAAGCTCAAAAGATTGCAATTTATTGATAAGCCTTCTATGCGGAACAGTATCAAAAGCCTTACTGAAATCTAAATAAGCAATGTCTACTGTACCACCTGTGTCTATTATCTTTGTTACCCAATCAAAAAAATCAATAAGATTAGTTTGGCATGATCTCCCTGAGGTAAACCCATGTTGTTTCTGATCCTGTAATCTATGTGTTTTTAGATGTTCAACAATCCTTCCTTTTAACATGGTTTCTATTAATTTCCCCACTACTGACGTAAGACTAACTGGCCTATAGTTCCCCAATTCCCCCCTAATACCCTTCTTGTAAATGGGCACAACATTTGCTAATTTCCAGTCTTCTGGGACGACTCTTGTTAACAAGGATTGGTTAAATAAATCTGTTAACGGTTTTGCTATTACACCACTGAGCTCTTTTAATAACTTAGGGTGGATCCCATCAGGCCCCATTGACTTTTTTGTCTTTACTTTAGACAACTGCTGTAGAACCTCCTCCTCTGTAATCTCATATGTAAATGTCTCGTTAGTGTTTCCTCCTTACTGAGGTCGCTTTCCTTCCTTTTCTTCTGCAAAGACTGAACAAATCATTATTAAAAAAAACAACACAAATATACAGATTAACAGAAAATAAATATGTAGGAAATAGTCATTATGTTACATGTTTACAGGTGCATTCTGTATATAGTCATCATGTTACATGTTTACAGGTGCATTCCGCTTTGAGGTATGTTAATAGGGAGCTCTTGAGTAGGGATGGGCAGAACACCCCTGTGTTCGGCTCACATTCGAACTCGAACATTTGAAAAAGTTCAAATTCAAACACGAATGCAATGCAAGTCAATGGGCCTCGAACGTTCGAAAATTAAGGTGCCCTCCAGAGGCATATATGCAAGATATTGGTCATAAAAGGTGTATGGGGGTCCGGGTACTGCCCTGGGGGACAGGAAACAATGAAAAACAAATTTGAAAAAAAGAGCACTTTTAACCCAAAAAACTTTTTTTGAGCCATTTCACCGCGGTGCGCTGATCTCATTTTTACCGCTTTTGCTCATGTTTAAACGCGATTTGTAGCCATGGGAAATGTTTGAGCAACAACGAGTGGGAAAAATGACGATCTTAACGCAAACGTTAACGCTCACTTGCCTGCGCATTAACGTTTGCTGCGGTGTTCACCGCATATTTGTAACGATAGCCCAGGACAGACCTGGTAGGATCCCTGGTAACAGACCTCTAACCCTTAGAATGGTCGGGACCACTAAACCTAACTTCTAGCAGCCACACAGGCCAGAGAGACAGCACCAACAATATACACCACGGACTGAGATCAATATAAGTTTGTACTGCGCTTTAGTGTATGGCAGAATGGTAGCGAACCAGCAGTAACAAGCAGCGGAATATACCAGACAGGGGCACATAGTGAAAGTAGTTGTTGTTATTACAAAACCAGGTCAGCAACGTTTAGGCACTTGTACTGCGCTACTATATGTGGCAGGATCTGTAGCACACACAACTAGTAACAAGCAGCAGATATACCAGACAGGGCCACAGAGCGAGAGTAGTCATTATAACAAAACCGGGTCAACAATGTTTAGGCACTAGTACTGCGCTACTGTATTTGGTGAGAATCGGTGCACACCAGTAGCAACAGGAGGCAAACAGAACAGGCAGGGAGTACACAGAGAGAAATCGTCAAATGGCAGGCAAAGTCGGCAACAGATCGGGTTCTCAGAACAAGCAGGGTCAGTAACAAGTATTCAAACTGATTCGGTAAGCTAGCGATGCGGGAATGAAACTCCACAGCAAGGCGAGGGCTCAATGTGCATGCTCCTTATTTAAAGGTCCTGGCGGCTCCGCGCCATCACGCCACGCCCTGCCCCCTGACCACTTACAGTTGCGCTGGGTGCCGCTGGAGCTCCTGGCATTCGGCCAGCTGGCGGCACCATGCGTCGTGGCCCCCCTGATCGCCACCCGGGGCCCTGGATGTCACAATATTACAATCCAAACGCAAACGGGTTAAGTAACCAAATTTATAAGAAGAATAATTGATGCAGCATATGAATCCTCACACTGTCGGACAGCACCTCTACAGTCAGACGCTAGCTTTAACCGGCGCGCTGTGTGCAGCTTCTGAGAAGATACGCTATTAGTGTAGCGAGGAAGCCGGCTGCGCATTTTGCATTGCTCGCTCTACACTAATGGCGTATCTTCTCAGAAGCTGCACACAACGCGCCGGTGTATGCAGCTTCTAACAGCGACCGGAGATGGGAGGCTGCACTTGTTGGTGGAATCAGGAATCAGGTGAGTATTAGAAAGAGAAAAAAAATGAGTTTTATTTTATGTTCCCGGGGACATTTAACCCTTTCGCTGCGGAGGAAGTGCTCAGCGCGTCCACCCACAGGTAACGTTCCTTGCGGTGGACGCGCTGAGCGCGTCCTCCCTTTGGGGCCAGCGTTCGGCCGGGTTCCGGCCAATCGCTGGCCCCCCGGTGCGGACTGACATCCTCGATGTCAGCCCAGCACCCGGAACCGCCGCCGGCCTAATTAGGTGTCATCGCGGGGGCGCGATGACACCTAATTCAGGCGCCCCCCCCCGCATGTGGGGAGGAGGCGCCTGAAAGGGAGGAGGGGGAGGTCCTTCGGACCTCTCTCCCTCCCGATCGCCGGTGTTGCGGGGGTTAATCCTGGCACCGTTTGGAAGGGCACAGCCTGCCCTTCCTAACAGTACCTGGAATTAACCCCATGGGGGCTGGATCACGAATCGGCGCCGAAAAGCGCCGATTCGTGATCCTTTCCCGGAGCTGGCCGACATCTTGGATGTCGGCCAAGCTTCCGGGAATGCCCCCTGAGGACTGGCGTCATCGTGCATAGCACGATGACGCCAGTCCTGGAGTTAACCCCTAACTGCCACCAATGGTGGAGATAGGGGGTTCCAATGAACCCCCTATCTCCCGATCCGTGGCAGTTAGGGGTTAAAGTTTGATATTGTTGGATCGGCCAGAGCATGGCCATTCCAACAATAACAAACTTGACTATGAAAAAAGTTTTTTAAAAAAAATTTAAAATAAAAATAAAAAATATTTAAAAAAAATAATATTTTTTTTCTTTTTTTTGGTTTGTTAATGCAGCAATATTGTTCCCATTTCAATTATAATGTGAACAATGATGCTGCACTAACGATTTTTGTATGCGGTGCGTTTGTTAAAAATCGCGTAATTTTCCCCCAAAAAAAATGTAACGAGACCCCATCTCTAATTTTTTTAACAAGCGCACCCCATACAAAATATAACTGCAATTGCTCGCATGTTAAAATGTGAAAAAAAAACACTTTACACATTGTAAATTTTTGAAAATTCATATTTTATTGCATTTTTTGTTATATGACGTGTACATATAATAATGACATATTATGAATCTGCCGAGTCTGACGGAAAGAACGAAAAATAATATGTCTGGGTCATATACTAAAATAAGCCTTCAAAACACGTTTAAACATGATGAGCAAAATCGGTAAAAATGACCTCAGCACAGAGGCGAGAAATGCCTCAGCAGCGAAAGAGTTAAAAATGTCCTCAGATTTTTTTTTTTTTAAAAAGTGTTGCCTTACCTTAACCTGGTGGTCAGTGGGGGCTCCCTTGATCCTGGAGGTTGGGGGGGGTCTGCCGTGGCCTCAGGTGTAGTGGCTCCCTCGCTGCGCCGCCTCTCTGCCACATGCACCCGGCCGGCCAGCCCGCACAGTCGCAGCTCTGTCATCCGGCGGCCGCATGCTCCTCAAGGGGATCCTTGGGAGGCCCCTGCAGGTTGCCCTATACAGTGCCTGATTAGAGGGCCTCGTCTGCCTGATGTTTTAGTAACAAGAATGTTTTATCCCATAGGCTTCAATGTTAAAAATATTCCCGTTTTAATTCAATATCTAATAAACTGTTGCTTATAATATTCTGCAGTAAAGAGTCTCTTTATCTCTAGATTTTCTAGGATTTTTTCAGCATTTTTGAGAACTTTTGGCAAACATCGAAAAATGTTCGACGTTCGCCAAACTGTCGAACGGCCGATGTTCGATTCGAACTTCGAACAGATTCGAACCGGCAGCCCATCTCTACTCTTGAGTGCTTGTAGACTGTAGGAAGATTTGATGGCGTCTATGAGGTTATTCCATAACTGCGGTGCTCTGTAGGAAAATGAGGACCGAGCTACTGTCTTTTTGTATTGTGGTATTGCAAGTAAGGTGCTGGTCCTGGATCGGAGGTTATAGGATGAGGGAACTGCTGGGGGAAGCAGTTGTAGCGCTCACTCCCGGAGGAGCCGCTGAAAATGAACCACGGGTCAGTCTCCCCGCACTAGGGAATAAATATACTCCAGCACCGTTGTGGATTTTATAAATTATATAGTTTACTGAAGTAAAAGGCATATAATGAGACACGGTGTTCGTAGATATATTTACAGTATTTCGTATCGCGGTAAACGCGCAGCGGAAAAAGAAATGCGAGACTTCGTATTTCTGAAAAATGCGCGACCGAACAGAAAAAGTACAATGCTTCGTAATTACGAGAAACGCGCAGCGGAAAGAGAATACAATATTTCGTAATTCGAGAAACGCGTAGCGGAAAACAAAATAAGATGCGAATCCTTGCCCCTTTTTCGGATACTAGGGAGTGAGTCCCGAACAGGTTAAGTACTGAACTGTGAGTGTATGTGTGTGTTATGGTATCCGGGTACTATTCAACTGGCCAGTGACTCTTTTAAAGATGTCTTCGACTAGTCAAGTTGGGGCCCTGTGGGTTTCAGAAATAAACAACAGCGTGCTTTCCTTGAGCTTTGTAAAACCGGCCTTGGAGGCCTCTCACCCATCCGCTCGATCACCAAGGCTCCGCTAACCCAGGACGTCTCTCCGCTTCTTGCCTCGCTGGGATACCGGCTACTGGATCTGTGGTCAGGCGTTCTGTTCTCCGGCCCGGACTTGTCCAGCTACCGCCTGCTCTCCCATCCAATGGACTTGCGGTACTCCTTACTTGGGGTCCTCAGCTTGTCTGGATAGCAGCTTGGATGATGCCTGTAGATCGGTAAGGCTCCTTCTGGCAAGGCAGGATAACCCCACTTGGAATCCTGATAGGCCACACTTGCGCTCCGGCCTAGTCACGGTTCCGCTCTGCAGCACTGTGTCCTCTCTCATGCACTCCCTGGCGCGCTCTGCCGCGCTCTCCACGAGGCTCAGGATGTACAGCGTCTGTGTCCCACCCACTTCCTGTCTGTTTGCAAAGCATGCCGGGAAACGTAGTCCCAATGTTCAGTGTCTCTTATCGCGCTTGTCTCCCTCCGGTGGCCAAAAATAGGTACTGCCACAGTAAGGTTTTAAACACAGCGCTACACAGTCTATTCAGATAGGGTGGCAGCTTCCCAGAAAAGCTCTTAAACACCAGGTTGGAAATGTGAAGGGTGTGGTTAGACTCCAGCGATGGCCAATTTAGCTCTTTTAATATGTCTCAATGGTGGGTCATGTAGTTACAATGTAGTGCAAAGCGGCAGAATGAGTTATACAATGTGGTAAGTTTCTGAAGGTGTGTTTGCGGGGCTGTTGCATACACTACATCTCCATAATCAATAGCCGGCATAAGCATTTGTTGTACAATTTGCTTTCTTACCGCGGGGCTCAGGCAGGATTTGTTTCTGTACAGGGCACCTAGTTTGGGGTAGAGTTTAGATGAGAGTTTTTCGATGTGGGGGCCAAAGGATAGATTTGGGTCCAACCACATACCTAGATATTTGAGAGAAGTGACTGTGGTCAGCGTGCCATTTGATTTTGTCCCAACACATAGATGGGGATTTTTCAATTTATGTAGTTTAGGTGCTGTTCCAAAGAGCATTTTTACAGTTTTGTCAGTATTTAAAAAAAGTTTGTTGTGTTTGATCCACTTTTCTACCTCTGTGAATTGTTCTTGCAGCACGGCCTCCAGCTGCAGGAGATTTGGTTTGCTGGTATAGATTACGGTGTCGTCTGCGTTCATGTGTACAGTTGAGGCTTTGCAGATGTTAGGCAGATCATTTATGAATATTGTAATAGCAGGGGCCGAGTATTGAACCTTGGGGTACACCACATGTGACTGGGAGGGGGAGGGAGGAGCTGCCAGAAATGGACACATAGTGCGATCGGTCGGATACATATGATCAAAACCAGGTTAGCGTGTGATCACCAATACCAGAGTTTATAAGCTTTTTTAACAAGATGCCATGGTCTACTGTGTCAAAGGCCTTGGCAAAATCAAGGAAGATGGCTCCAGTTAGGCTTCCTTGTACCATCCCAGCTTGGATATCATTGCAGACTTTTACAAGGGCGGTTGTAGTTGAATGATTTGGACGAAAGCCTGATTGATATGGGGTTAAGTAGTTCCAATATTAATAATAATCACGTAATTGTGTGTAGAAGCACTTTTCCAAAATTTTTGACATTACAGGGAGCAATGATATCGGACTGTAGTTGGACACCAAAGTACTGTCACCACTTTTATGGATAGGTACCACTCTCGCAGTCTTCCAGAGTTTGAGTATGTATCCAGTCGCCAGTGATTCATTGATTATGGTTACAACAGGATTTGCAATTGCCGGTGCACTGATTTTCAGCAGCATTGCTGGTATTTGATCAGGTCCAGACTGGTATTTCATTTTTTAGTTACGGAGAAGTTTAGTAACGACATTGACAGGCACTGGTCTAAATCTGAATTCCTGTCTGATACAGGGACTTTGCACAGTGAGAGGGGCCTGCCCTGCATGCGGCCTTTCTGATTGCATGTCATTTCCTAGCTTGGCAATCAAAGTGGTGGCACATCCAACAAAATAATCATTAAAGGCATTTGCTACATCTATAGGGTGTTGCAGGGTTTGGTTGTTTACTTTGACAGCAGCTGGCTGAGCGTGTTTGTATGTTACTTATGGTCTTCCAAAATTTTCTAGGGTTTGATATGTTCTTAATTAGATTTTCATTGAAGTAATGGGCTTTAGCCATTTTTGTTTGCTTTGTGCATGCATTCCGGCATTGTCAGTATTCATAGTGATCGCTCATGGAACCAGTACTCTTGAAATTTGACCACAGTGAATCTCTAAGCTGGTACATTAGTGTAAGATTGTCACGTTCCCACATTCCAACCCTGTCTCCCTGCCCTCTGTATTCCTTATGTCTGTGTTTCCCTGTGCTGCTTTCCCTGACATGCAGCTCAGGGGTTAAGTTTATTGCTCGTTGAGCTTCTGCTGGTGATATGGGCTGATTACTCCCCTATTTAAAGCCATGGGCCCATATCACCATGCTCTTGCATCCTGGTTCACTTCAGCTACAGATTTGTTCCTGAGAGCTCCCTGTTATTCTATCCTAGTTCTTTCTCAGTGTTTCCCCCTTGTCTGAGTTCTAGGTTTCTGATTGACTTCCTGGTATTGACCCTCTGGCCTGGCTGACGGATTTTCTCTGGTGCTATATCCCTGCTTTGGCTCAAGGTATACGTTTTGGTTTTGACCCCTGGCTTATTTATTGACCACTCTTCTGGACATCCCTAGCGGTTCTGTGCTTATCGTATTATATGTTGTGTATCCCTGTAGACCATGGCTTTAGTTTATTGAAGTCCTTCCCTGCAAGTTATTGAGTATATCTCCTTTAGGTGTCTGTGTTTTTCCCAGGACTCTGCACGGCTACAAGGTAACCTTTTTCCATTAGTGCAGATTCGGCCACTCTAAGGACCGATCTATCAGTATAGGGCTCCTTCGTTATTAGCAGTGCAGAGGTCCCCAGTGTCTACTGTGGATTATTTCCTTATCCTGATTGTTGTGTCACGCATCTCTGCGTATAGCGGCTTTTCCTCTTACCTGGGCCCTACTTGGCACATGCCAGGTACCGCCATTGTGGCTGAGCGTGACAAAGATCAGCTGTAACCCAGAGGAGATGGGTCCCTTTTACTCGCACTTTACGCAGTGGAGCATGGGAATTCCAGACTTGCAGGAGCTCAGTCTGAAAGTATTCAATTGGACAGTCTAGGTCTGGGATTAGGTTTAGTCTCTATCAGGGGAGCTGTTTGAGATAATTTAGGAAGGATTAAAGAATACATTTCTTCAAAGACCTGGTGGTTATTACCTTTGGGGGAGGTTCATGGCCTTTATTTTGCGCACGTAGTACACTAGACAATGGTCACTAAAGCTATTAGCGAGAACGCCAGCCTCTTGTATTCTATCAGGATATGAAGAGAGAATCAAGTCCAGCAAGGTATGGTTAGGGCTTTTCATATTAATGCGAGTGGGGAGGAGAATTATTGAGTTAGTTGCAAAGTTTTAAACCGCGAGCAGTGTTGATTGTTTTTAGGATTTAGTCAGGGCCGGCACTGATGCTAGGCCAGCTAGGCGGGCACCTAGAGCGCAGTGTCCACCTAGGGCACAGCCGGCCCGACCAATTTAGAAAAAAAAATTGGCCGCGGGGAAGACTGGGGCGGCCGCGTGTTGCAGCCAGCCCCAATACGTGCCGGCGTCACTGCCGGCGTCAAGGAGACGTCGTCAAGGAGGGTGCTGTGGAGGTTGGATGCGCGCGCAGCCGGGTGCGCGCGCGCCACCCACCGCAGCACGCCCAAAGCGTCTTACGGCGGTTGGATGCGCACGCGCCTCCCGCCAAAGCCTGTTACGGAGGTTGCCACGCGCCTCCCGCTGCAGGACCACCAATGTAAGCGCGCGAAAACGCCACACACCTCAGAGCCCAGCGCCGAGCACCGAGCCCAGCACCGAGCACCGAGCCCAGCACCGAGCCCAGAGCCCAGCACCAGAGCCCAGCACCGAGCCCAGAGCCCAGCACCGAGCACAGAGCCCAGCACCGAGCACAGAGCCCAGCACCGAGCACAGAGCCCAGCACCGAGCACAGAGCCCAGCAACGAGCACAGAGCCCAGCACTGAGCACAGAGCCCAGCACAGAGCCCAGCACCGAGCACAGAGCCCAGCACCGAGCACAGAGCCCAGCAACGAGCACAGAGCCCAGCACTGAGCACAGAGCCCAGCACAGAGCCCAGCACCGAGCCCAGAGCCTGTTCCTGTGTGCTTACAATCAGAGGGTCCTGTTCCCGTGAGCTTACAATCAGCGGGTCCTGTTCCCGTGAGCTTACAGAGGGTCCTGTTCCCGTGAGCTTACAGACGGTCCTGTTCCCGTGAGCTTACAATCAGAGGGTCCTGTTCCCGTGAGCTTACAATCAGAGGGTCCTGTTCCCGTGAGCTTACAATTACCGGGTCCTGTTCCCGTGAGCTTACAATCAGCGGGTCCTGTTCCCGTGTGCTTACAATCAGCGGGTCCTGTTCCCGTGAGCTTACAATCAGAGGGTCCTGTTCCCGTGAGCTTACAATCAGAGGGTCCTGTTCCCGTGAGCTTACAATCAGCGGGTCCTGTTCCCGTGAGCTTATAATCAGAGGGTCCTGTTCCCGTGAGCTTACAATCAGAGGGTCCTGTTCCCGTGAGCTTACAATCAGCGGGTCCTGTTCCCGTGAGCTTACAATCAGCGGGTCCTGTTCCCGTGAGCTTACAATCAGAGGGTCCTGTTCCCGTGAGTTTACAATCTAAGAAGGAAGAGGAACCTGCTCTGTCAGCTGTGTACACACCCATCAGAGCTGCTTAGTTGGCCCTCCTGTTGTGGATGGGACGGCGACGGATGCGTTACAAACGCATTTATATAGAGAGATACTCTTGGATAGGACATAGAATTCATGTCCACATATTTGTTTTTCAGAGCTGACCACAACAATAGACTGCCCTCTGGGCAGGCTTTACAACTAGTATTGAATAAAAGACCAAGTTGTTTCATTCATATGCGTCCATGAATTTTTTTTTGTGTTGTAAATTTAAACCGTAAATGAGACTTGCTAAAAAACTTTTTTTTTTTGTATCTGGGACATAGAAAAAAAAATACGATTTGAGTACTTGTTTGTAAACTACAGGTAGTGGTTCTTCTTTCAAGTGCTCGGATCACCAGAGAGTTAGGGGAGCTCAGTCTGGAACAGGCAATGTAAGATCTGCCCATGTGAGAAGCAGACTGCCCTTAGGTTAATTCCCGCTACCGTCAAAGTCTGCCCCGAGACTTGTTGATGGTCATCGCAAACCAAACCTTTAGGGTGAATTGAAGTCTTTTGAATTGAAACAGATATTCTGAAGGTGTATGAGATATTCTTGGTATGAACACGGACTCCCCGGCTAGAACTGGTTAGCACCGTAGCCTTAATCACATTTCTGTGAAGTGCCATTACAGAGCTTAGGTGGATTGAGGTTCCGCAATAATATCACAGGTTCTCCCACGCTGGAACATTGAGGGTGTGTGAGATCTGGCTGTGAGAGGGAAGCTGACATGCTGGAGCATTGAGGGTGTGTGTAAGGCCTGGATGCGAGAGGGAAGCAGCATGCTGGAGCAGTGAGGGAATGTGCGAGACCTGGCTGTGAGAGGGAAGCAGCATGCTGGAGCAGTGAGGGTGTGTGAGGCCTGGCTGTAAGAGGAGCTTCATAGAGATTCCATTCTGTGTGAAGTAACCGCATCCCTCTGATCTGCTGATCCAGTGTATCAACTGGATTTTTGGAACATGGTAAAATACAGTTTTTTTTTCCAAGAATAATCTAAATACCAAATTTCACACCTTTAACATCTTGTGTTTTTGAGATATAGGTATCCTGTTTAACCCTTTCACTGCTGAGGATGTGTGGGACACGTCCTCATTGACGGACGTTACATGCTGAGGACGTGACCCACACGCCATCAGCTTTGCGGGACCCCCGGCGAAGATACTTACCTCTCTGTCCGGGGTCCCGCGGCGGGCTGACTTCAGCGTCCTCAGACGCTGAAGTTAAGACCTTCCCGACGTCAATAACGTCATCGCACCATGCGCGATGTCATTTCCAGGCGATCCCCCCCCCGGCAATGCCGGGAGATAGCCTGGAAGGGAGGGGGGGTCCGTTCGGATCCCTCACCCTCCCGATCGGGAAGGCACAGCGCCAGGCACCGCTTAAAAGGGGAGTGTCTCCCCTTTTAAGCGGTGCCTGGCTTTAACCCCTAAAGCACCGGGTCGCACTTCAGCGCCTTGCGGCGCTGAAGTGTGGCCTAGCTCTGGTGGATAGCGTGATGACGTCAGATAGCCGGGGAACCCCTAGCTGCCCGGGGATTTCCCAAGGAAATCCCCTGGTGGAGATATCGGGGTTCAAAGGAATCCCCTATCTCCAGAACCGTGGCAGCTAGGGAGTCAGGGAGCCTGAGCATGGCCTTTCGAATGATACTCAACATGACCATATACAAAGTAAAATAAAAATGACTAAATAAATAAATAAATAAAAATTACATGGGTTTTTTTGTGTGTTGTTTTTATAAATGCAGCAATATTGTTCACATTTCAATTAAAATTTTACCAATGATGCTGCACTAATAATTTTTTTCTATGGGGTGCGATGCTAAAAATCACATAATTTCCCCCAAAAAATTTAACAAGTCCCCATTTCTAGTTTTTGTACAAGCGCACCCCATAGAAAAAATAACCGCAAATGCTCATTTGATAAAATGTAAAAAAAACACTTTACACGCTGCAGATGATTACAATTCTAATTTTATTGCATTTTTTGTTATAATATACAGGCAGGACATGACGTATACATATAAAAATTATACATTATGAATCTGCCGAGTCTGCCGGAAAGAACGATATCTAATATCAAATCGCCTTTAAACATGATGAGTGAAAGCGGTAAAAATGAGCTCAGCACAAAGCGGTGAAATGACTCAGCAGTGAAAGCTTTAAAATATTCACCCCCTTTTTCATCCCCCACTTGGATTTTTGGAAAATAGTAAAACGTGTTTTTTTTTCCCCAAGAAGATTGTAAATACCAATCTTCACTCCTGTAACGTCTTCGTTTATTGAGCTATAGGTATCCTGTTTAAAATATTTATTTTTAAAAAAAAACCTTTTTCACCCCCTTAGGGGCAGAATTTCCAAAAAACAAGACCTCACAGTTCTGCATCCTTGGAGCCGGGTTAACCACTTCAATGCTAAGGACGCGCTCAGCGCGTCCTCAGCATTACTGCTGGTGTGCTGAGGACGCGCTGAGCGCGTCCTCAGTTTGGGGTCAGCGTTCGGCCGGGTTCCGGCCGATCGCTGGCCCCTCCGGTGCGGGCTGACATCCTGGATGTCAGCCCGGCATCCGGACCACCAGCCGCCATTATTAGGTGTCATCGCGGGGGGCGCGATGACACCTAATTCAGGCGCCCCCCCGCATGTGCGGAGGAGGCGCCTGAAAGGGAGGGGGGGAGGTCCTTCGGACCTCTCTCCCTCCCGATCGGTGGCACACAGGGCTTAACCCAGGCATCATTTGGAAGGGCACAGCCTGCCCTTCCAAATGATGCCTGGCATTAACCCCTGGGGAGCTGGATCGCAAATCGGCGCTGAAAAGCGCCGATTCGCGATCCTTCCGGAGCTGGCCGACATCTTGGATGTCGGCCAAGCTTCCGGGAACTCCCCAGAGGACTGGCGTCATCGTGCGCAGCACGATGACGCCAGTCCTACAGTTAACCCCTAACTGCCACCAAGTGTGGAGATAGGGAGTTCCAATGAACTCCCTATCTCCCGATCCGTGGCAGCTAGGGGTTAAATTTTGATATCGTTGGATCGGCCAGAGCATGGCCGTTCCAACGATACCAAACATGAAAGTTAAAAAATTTGTAAAAAAAAAAAAAATGAAAATAAAAATAAAAAAAAAATTAAAAAATTAAAAAAAAAATAAACACTTTTTTTTTATTTTTGGGTTTGTTAATGCAGCAATATTGTTCCCATTTCAATTATAATGTGAACAATGATGCTGCACTAACGATTTTTGTATGCGGTGCGTTTGTTAAAAATAGTGTCATTTTCCCCAAAAAAAAATGTAACGAGACCCCATCTCTAATTTTTTTAACAAGCGCACCCCATACAAAATATAACCGCAATTGCTCGCATGTTAAAATGTGGAAAAAACACTTTACACGTTGTAAAATTTTGAAAAACATATTTTATTGCATTTTTTGTTATAATATACAGACATGACATGACGTATACATATAATAATGACATATTATGAATCTACTGAGTCTGACGGAAAGAACGATATATAATATGTCTGGGTAATATACAAAATAAGCCTTCAAAACACGTTTAAACATGATGCGCAAAACAGGTAAAAAATGACCTCAGCACAGGGGCGGGAAAAGCCTCAGCAGCGAAAGGGTTAAAGGGCTCAAACCATTGTAAGTACCCCATAGAGCAGTGTTTCCCAAACCTCTCCGCAGGACCCTCCGCCTCACCAGGTTTGCAGGTATCTGAAGCACAGCACCGGTGATATGATTTGCTGCTCAGTGATTGCAGGATTCAGTCTGCTTTTCCTCAAGGTGATCTGCAAAATCTGGCATGGTTGACGGTCCTGAGGAGAGGTTTGGGCAACACTGCCATAGAGGGACATACGGGGACAGTACCGCTGTGTGCTGCACAATGTTGTGTTTTCTCGCTTTTATCCACATTGCAGTGAACAAGGAGTTCCAGTGATCTCCAACGTTGATCCATAGGCCCCCATAAAGACTTTTTCATCCTGAATTTCAACAATTTTGGACTATATAGGACTGAGGAACTTTCTATTTATTGAAACCATTCCCTGGCTATTTAACTGGATCTTACTCCATTGTTTGGTTAATGCGGAAATTCTATATATCGATATATTGTGTATATACTGCGTATACATTTTCTTATGTTTCTAGCACTTTATGCACTTTACTTGGATATACAGATTCCTCTCCTCATGGTTTTCATGCTTTGCTGACTTTTAGCACAATATTGTCCAAAAGAGCACATGTGGAAGAAGGTTTTTTTATTTTTTGGGGTTTTTCCTCCACTCAGTACTATTGCTTTCTTGATTGAAGATATAGGTATACAGATTCCCACAGACGTCAGTTTATGTCTTGCTAGTTTTGCACAAATCTTTCACAAGAACACACATAGAAAAAGTTATTTTTTAGAACAGCATTTTATAGAATATATTTATTTATATAATTTTTACATTATCGTTATAATTACTCAAGATCATTGAGACAACGAGCCACTTGTACTGGTGGGATTTATTTCACTACTATATTTGAAAACCGCACTGATGTTTTTGCGCTTTTGAGTGTGTTCCTTACGTTTAGTATCTTCCTTAGTGGGTGCCTACGTCATAAAACCATGTACCTTCAAAATGTCACGTTCCCAAGTTAAACGGTTTGAGCTGGGTATTGAGGAGTCAATTAGGACCTATATATATATATATTTATTATAATCACATATTATCTAAACCCAGCAAGGACTGAAAGGGTTAAAGAGTTTTCACTCCTAAAAATCATTTTAACCCTTTCACTGCTGAGGACGTGTGGGGAACGTCTTAATTGACTTAGGAAAGATAGGGGTTTGTTTGAACCCCGATATCTCCCAACTGTTTTCAGCTAGCAGGGTCATGTTTGATATCATTAGAAAGGCCAGAGCATGGCCTTTCCAATGATACCAAACATGACTATGTTTAAAGTAAAGAATAAAAAAATAATAATAATAAAAAAAAGAAAAATGTGTTTTTTTAAAACGTGAAATGGCTCAGCAGTGAAGGGGTTAACTGACGCTAAATCACACATTCCTCAAACTCTCACCCAGGTATCCTCCTCATATACCCCAAATACAGCATGAAGCGGCTCAGTGAAGGTGGCAGTGAAGGTGTGTAAACATTTGATCGGGTCACACAGCTCATAAAAGGACAAACGTCCGGCCTCATAGTCTAGGAATATTCCGAACCTATGACAGGAAGGGGAGAGAGGTAACCGGATCTCTTTACGGTCATGTTTCACTGAATACTGATTATCACAGTTCTCCAAACACCAGGACTTGTTATTATCTCCAATCCATGACTCTACTCCTCTCCTCTCTATACTGGGATAAGTCATCCCGACCCCCCACCCTCCTGATTCACTGCCCTCCACTTCCCAGTAATGTCGCCCTGTGGAGAAACTTCTGGAGCTTAAAACCTGATTCCACAGAAATCTCTCTGGTGTTTCTGGGCGTCTATCGAATGTATCTGACCAGGAAGCAGTTTTCAAATCCTCTGATACAGAAACAATATCAGCAGCTGTGTTTACATCCATTAACATGTCTGAAAATATGTTTACACCCAGTAACATGTCTGAAGCCTCCGGTACACAAGGCTGTCTCGTTACTTTGGTCACAATCCTAGCTAGGCCGGAGTGTAAGGTCTCTGCAATCAGACCCACATCCAGATCTTCTACATAATGGACCTCTATATCATGTCTCTCTGTGTCCTCCGCGTCACAATAGTCGGCTCTGTCTGATTCCTGTTCTTGTAAGACAGTTAATGGGTTCGTCATGTCACACAGCTCCTCGATGTCGCCCATCTTGCTGGACAGCTCCTCCTTCTTTATTTCCAGCTGTTGGATTAGATCTGAGATTGGGAGTGAGACCTGCGCTGCCTGCCTGGAGATCTCACCCAGGACTTGCTTCTTCAGGTCTTCCAGCTGTTCCCCGATGTCCCTAATCAGGGGAGTGACTCGATCTGTTTCCCCGGCTGTTTTTCCTCGCACTTGTCTCTTGACAACCTCCAGGCTCTGGACTCTTTTCTCGGTCTCCTCTCTCTGTGAGGTCAGTTTCTGCAGAATATTCCTCAGTTTCTCCTTCTTCTTCTCAGAGGTCTCATTCAGAGTCTCCACCTGGTGTCCCCTGTGCTCTCCATCCAACCTGCAGGACACACAGATACAGGCCGCGTCCTCACAGCAGTAATACTCCAGGACGTTCTTGTGGATGGAGCATTTCCTGTTCTCCAGTGAAGTGGTGGGTTCAGTTAAGACGTGTTCTGCTGACTTGCTGTGGGCCCTCAGGTGGTCTTCACACAGAGAAGCTTCACACAGGAGACATGTTTTAACAGCCGGTATTGGAGACAGAATACAGTAAGTACAGGGGATCACAATCCTTTTCTCTGCAGACCGGAAGCTCTCTGTTATGTTACTCAGACTCTGGTTTCTTTTAAGCTCAGGTTTTTTTCTGAACATTTCCTCGCATTCAGGGCAGGAATATTCTCCGATCCCTTGTGTGTCCATCACATTCCCAATGCAGGTCCTGCAGAAGCTGTGTCCACACGGCACGGTCACAGGGTCCGTAAAAATGCACAGGCAGATGGAGCAGGTCAGCTCTGGTGTCAGGTCCACAGATGCCATCACTGGAAGCTGGAATGAGAAATGGAACATGATTCTTCACTTTTTTCACATTACGTACAGGTGAAACTGGAAAAATTAGAATATGGTGCAAGAGTTCATTTATTTAAGTAATGCAAGTTAAAAGATGAAAGTAATATATGAGACTCGTTACATGCAAAGCGAGATAGTGCAAGCCGTGATTTGTCCTAATTGTGATGATTCTGGTTACAGCTCATGAAAACACCAAATCCACAACCTCAGAAAATGAGAATATTCCATGCAATCAATAAAACAAGGATTGAACATAGAACAATATGGGACCTCTGAAAAGTATAAGCTGCAGATGTACTCAGTACTTGGTTTGGGCCCTTTTTGCAGCAATTACTGCCTCGATGCGGCAATGTGGCATGGAAGCTATCAGCCTGTGGCAATGTGACATGGAAGCTATCAGCCTGTGGCACTGCCGAGGTGTTATGGAAGACCAGGATGCTTCAATAGCTGCCTTCAGCTCTTCTGCATTGTCCGGTCTCATGTCTCTCATCTTTCTCTTGGCAATGCTCCATAGATTCTCTATGGGGTTCAGGTCAGGCGAGTTTGCTGGCCAATCAAGCACAGTAATCCCACGGTCATTGAACCAGGTTTTGGTGCTTTTGGCAGTGTGGGCAGGTGCACAAAATGACCTTTTGCACAATAATCTAATTTTTCGAGTTTCACCACATTCCACACACAGGGTGTGAACATTTTATGTGCTTCACATTGCAGTTAACCCCGTAGGCTCCATTTGAGGAAATACATAAGTTATTCTGTCCTAGATTCTACAAGTCCTGACACTCCTGACAAGCCTGTGCAAGGCGAAACGCGCGTCGGTTGCGCTCTCTTTGTGGGCAATTCATCCCTATCCCCAAATCTCCTGCATTTAGCAATTTTTTTATATCTAATCTATGTATACAATGGTGGCTACTTATCAAGTGGACGATATGTCCTTGGTTTATATTGTGAGCCCAATTTGTGTGCATATTGCTGCTACAATTGTGATTTAGGAGTTTGAGATTAATATATGTTTGCCTGATAAGAGATGATCACGGTGTGGGCAATACATATACCTAGATATTACTATATTTGAAGGGTCTGGTTGCTCGTTTCATTTATTGTGTTCTTTGGCACTTCATTTTCATTAACACTCCTCAATCAGATGATAGTGCATGTTTTGGAGTATTTATTATTTTTTCAATCAAACTGATTAAATACAATCGAACGGATACGTTCTCATTGTGGGCAATTTACCCCCACTCCCTTATTATTCAGCAATCTCCTGACATCTTCGCACGTCAATTGTGGTAATTAATCATATGGACGGCATGTTCATAGGTTTATGTGCATATTGCGGATAATTTGCGATATAGGAGTGTATGGTCAATATATGTATGCCTGTTAGCATGTGACCACGGTATGGGCAATATATATATATTTGTATCCAATAACCCAAAGGGTTCGTTTGCCCATACATATATATTTTTTCGGCGCTCCAATTTTTCCTGCACTTCAAACTATATATTAGCATCAGCTGATTCTAAAGCGAATAGTGCATAGTTTTGGGAGTTACTCATGTTCATTCAAAGGTGACCTGTCCAATTGAACACTTTTTAACTATTTGTGTATTTGTTTGTCCATTATGATCATACTCCTATTCAGTTTTTAGTTTTTGGCTATGTGCCTGAATAAAATTTAGTCCTTTTAAATCATCTTGTCACTTATGCCTTGTGATTTGCGTGCCTAGTGCAGGCAGATCAGCTTTGTATAGATTCTACAAGTAACCCAGCTAGTCCCTCAACAGGTTCTTCTGTTCAATGGAGGTCAATTCACTGCGTACATGGAGTAACCATTGGAATTCTGGGCATTGTAGTCTTGAAAGTTGCTTCCAGGTCCTTTAGATCTCAGGAAGATCATCAATTTAGTAAGACTTGTGTTGGTGAGCTGGCAGTGTGCCCAGTGGTGTATTTTGGCCTAGTCCTATGGTACTAGGAGGTGCCACTGTCACTTTGTGTCAGCTTTGAGCTGTGTTCTCAAACAATGAGCAGCGGAGCAGGGAGTTTGCATACAGAATAAAATCTAATAGAATAAAAATCCCCCTCTCCTCCCTCCATAGCATCTCCCCTGCCCTGCAGCAGCTCTAGGAGAGGGGAGGGGGATGTGATTTGTGTGCAGAGAGAGGAGTTGACAGTAAACGGCAGGTAATGGGGGGGTTATCAGCAGAATATGAAGCCCTGTCTGCTTACTGCTGTTTAAAGTAGACCTTTCCTTAACCAGCACTGCAGTGATAGAAATTTGTCATTGAGCTGCCTGGCTCGTGGTGAGGCTGCATGCATGCAGGTCACGCGGTCCGGCCAGTCAGGTGGTACTGAGTCTCAGTACCACCTGACTGGGTGAACCACGTGA
The DNA here is from genome assembly GCA_009667805.1 of Leptobrachium leishanense. Lineage (NCBI taxonomy): Eukaryota > Metazoa > Chordata > Amphibia > Anura > Megophryidae > Leptobrachium > Leptobrachium leishanense. The sequence goes on from RXON01004874.1 coordinate 115,199, forward strand.
CACGCACGCAAGCAGCTGCCAGCCCTTTTGTTAACACGGACTCTCACTCTATTCTGGACTGAACACCCACCGGGAAGGGAATCAAATCCACGGTGCACCCTCTGGCAGTGGCACCCCACTGCTGACAAGATGGCTCCAGGCACAACTGTGATCCTAAAGTGGCCTGGAGGGACCTCCTGCTGAGTCCGTACACAGTCCCTGCTGACTCTGCACACAGCCCTACCGCAGACGGAGGCCGGTAAATATAGAATAAATAATTGCTGTGTGCTCATATTCACTCGGTTTGCTTGGAGTTTTATTGCAGTGGATTCTGATACGCTGACACACACCACACATTGCATTGCTGTGAGTTTTATTGTGTGTTATTCTGATACACTGACACACACACCTCACATTGCATTGCTGGGAGTTTTATTGCTGTGGATTCTGATATACGGATACACACTGCACATTGCATTGCTGGGAGTTTTATTGCTGTGGATTCTGTGATACACACTGCATATTACTGTGAGTTTTATTGCTGTGCAGTTCTGTGATATGCTCACACAGTGCCCATTTCTGTGGGTTTTATTGCTGTGCAGCTCTGTGATACGCTCATATGCAGTGCACGTTTCTGTGGACTTTATTGTTCAACCAATTAGAGCGTCTGTGATCCAGTATACTTGACATGCGTGGCTGTTCTTTGTAAAAATGCTTGAATTTAAACATTTCATAATTTCATTTATCTCAATAGATACATTTGAAATGGTATACAAAATATACAAGTAGGCACTTGGTATCCACTTTTAATATAAAGAGAGGAAAAGGCGTGGCTTAGAGAGGAAAAGGCGGAGCTTAGAGAGGAAAAGGCGGAGCTTAAAGAGGAAGGGTGGGGATTAACCAGGAAGAGGTGTGCCCTTGACAGGAAGGGGTGCCTCAAATTTAAATTAGGGGGTGCACGAATTTAGTCAGGCTTAGGGCAGCACAAAACCTAAATACACCACTGAGTGTGCCATGTACATTACATCTCTGTCCTCTCAATTTTTAAAGCTGGAAGTGTTTGTGAGTCATTATGCAAATTTTGAGTAAGAGAACTACCTGTAGTGAGGTGTCTTGAATACACCTGTATATTTAACCCAGTTGGAGCCTTTGTTTCATTGGCTTGTTTTGATGTAAAGGATTGAGACAGTACTTGGCCTCTTGTGGCTGATCGCTCATTTACAGAGCGTCCTGGTGTTTGTGCATCAATACCAGGAATTTATTGTCCGTGGAAGTGCATCCGTATTTGTAAGAGTGTTTGGACACCGCTTAGACATTTATCTGTTACATATAGGGTACATATACATATAGGGTCCTTTGGGATTCACAGAGCGTCAATCTTCGCATTATGGTACTAAGCTAATTCTTTTCTGACATAAAGTATCTAATCTTGCCCCGATAAGGTCGGGTCATTTGTGGTAACTGGCCATTGATTCGATATCATTAACGCTATCAGCTAAGTAAATGTTACGTCATGGCAATGCATCGATATCTATCAACAGACAGCAGCTCTGATACCGAGTACCTAACTCATAACCTAATATTCAAGAATTTGTGTGCAATTTTATATGTTCACAGTTTAATGTTGTTGTAATAATTGTATTATTTGTACGTTGGTAAAATCCAAACAATAAAATATAATTTTTTCTAACCTTTTTCCAGTTCTGGGAGTGGTTCTTCCACCTCGGAACTTCTATGTCTACAATTTAAGGAGGTTTAATCCCAACTGGTTGGAACGCTTTCTAACTAGTCACCATCTCCTATCTTTTCTTGGGAATATTTTTAACATTGAAGCCTATGGGATTCACCTGAATAAACAAGTCGAATGAAACCACTGAATGGCAGGGCATTTCAGCAACTTTTCTCAGCTGCAGTGGCGTAGCGTGGGTTGTCAGCGCCCAGGGCAAGATAAAAATTTTGCGCCCCCCCAACCTACTCGGTAACACACCCTGATTCCCTTCTACCTGTAGAGTATTGACCCCCTTACCACACAAGCACATGTATTGTATATTAGCAAAATACTGATCTAAAAAAAAATGAAATGCACATCCTCCACTAAACCAACTGCTACCAGTCACCCTGTCCCAGTATACCCCAGCTTAGTTACACACACCCACACTATACCAAGTCTCTCTCTCTCTCCACGTACCCCAGTCACTCTCTCTTCTAGTAACCCCACTTTCTCCCAATACACCAGTCACTCTCTCAGTACCCATTCACTCTCTTTCTCTCTCCCCAGTATCCCCAGTCACACTCTCTCCCTCGGTAACCGACAGTCACACTCTCCCAGGATCCCCCAGTCACTCTTTCTCTCTCCCAGTATCCCCAGTTGCTCTCTCTCCCAGTATCCCCAGTGTCATGTCCTCAGCCCCTGCTGCGCTGCCAGGGGGTCTGGGCAAGGTCCTGTGCCTAGAGCTGGTCGGTTGCCAGTCATGGGGAATGACCAAGCGGCATCCGAAGGGGCGGGGCCTAGAATGGTCACTAGGAGCTGCCGGGTTTGAAACAGGGCACGAGGAGTTGCCTCGTCGCCCTGTCGTGGAGTCTGATTCCCGCATCGCTACCTATTGTGTTTACTGATTCTCTGTTGCCAACCCATTTTCTGGACACGATCCCTGCTCCTGCTTTTTGACCCGGCTTGTTTTGACTATTCTCCTGCTGCTCCATTACGATCGCCTGTGTGATTCTTTGGTGGTTTAACCCCATGCTTGCCGTTGGGGTGTTTACACGTTACTGGGGTTTTGTCCCTTATAAGTTGTGGGAATCGTCTGTGGCCTCTGTAGGTTCCTATACCCAATCCAGGGCTCATGTTCTCCAGCCACACATGTTGCTAAGAACTGCGATCGAATGTTACTGTTTATATGTGGCTAATGTGCAGTGTGCCCTCGCTATCAAATATCCTCGATACTGTACTCACGCCAGACCCCGAGGGTCCCCAAGGGTCCGAATATCTTAAGGCACCACTGATCTGCTCCCGCTTATCTGAAAATGTTAAAGCAGCTTGTTTCCTGACTGCCCCGCAGTCCGCTCAATTCACCAACTGTCTAACGTATCTGTATATTTCTGAATGTGCTCTAAGTAGACTATAGGTCTCGAAACCTTTAGTGCTTAGTTAGTAGCAGCTCCGTGTTGTGTTCATCATCGCTGTCTCAAGTGTATAATTCTGTGTATACTAAGCAGTGTTTAAACGTCAAAAAGATTTATCAGTCCTTAAGGATCTCAACTCCACTACTCTCTAGTGGGCGCTACTCCCCCCCATTACACCCAGTCACTCTCTCTCTGTCCCAGTATCCCCAGTCACACGCTCTCTCTCCCAGTATCCCCCAGTCGCTCTCTCTCTCTCTCCCAGTATCCCCCAGTCGCTCTCTCTCTCTCCCAGTATTCCCCAGTCGCTCTCTCTCTTTCAGTATACCCCTAGTCATTCTCTCTAAGTACCCCCACTTTCTCCAAGTACCCCTATCACTCTCCCAGTATTCCCAGTCATTCGTCCCTGAACCTCCAGTCATCCTCTCCCCGTACCCCCTCACTGTGTGTTGGTCACTTTTCTCTGAGGTCACATAGTGTTGCCCACCTGCGTAAAGTTGCTGGTGGCCCAGGGGGACCTGTCCAGAGGGCTTAGTAGAGACCGGATTTTAAATGTGCTGCAGGGCAAGCGTTTCCCTCCCTCCTTCCTGATCAGCATCTGCACTGCCAGCGACGGGTCTGACACAGGGCTTCAAGGGAGGCTGACAATCATGGTACAGGGTGTTCCATCGTATAATGCTGCGCTGCTTCACGTGACTCATGTCAGCATTAAGGAGGAGTCGGGACATAATTTTCTGTCCTGTCCTACCTTCCAGACGCTGAGTGCTAAGTCACCGCTGGCCCTGTAAAACTGGTGGCTGCCCATGCAAGGGCCTCTCACAGATACCAGTGTCCATGAGCAGATACCTTGCTGATCCCTGCTGGAGAATATTAGTGGTTCAAATTTCTTTTGAAATTTTGCGCCCCTAAGAAAATTGCGCCCAGGGTGGCCGACCCCGAGGTCCCCCCCACGCTACGCCACTGCGCAGCTGTTTGGTGTTCTCCGAATAGACGAAGCTTTGCTTCTCTATGGGGATTAGTGATGAGCCGAACACCCCCGTGTTCGGTTCGCATTCGAACAATTTCAAAAGTTCGAGTTCGAACTCGAACACGAACCGAACTCAGTGCAAGTCAATGGGACTCAAAAGTTTGATTTTTAGAGTGCCCTCTAGGCTCCAAGAGGGCATATATGCAAGATATTTGCCATAAAAGGTGTATGGGGGTCCGGGTAGTGCCCTGGGGGACAGGAAACAAGGACAAAAAGTTTAAAAAAAGACGTTTTTAAAGGAACAGTGAGTTTCCATGAAATAAGGGTTAAAAATAAAAATGAAAAATTCCTTCAAATATTGTGCCTAGGAGGTCCCCATAACCTGCCCGTGAAGTGGTGGATTTGTAGGATGTATAGAAACATTTAAAAACAAAAAGATGACATTTCAAATGACGGTAAATGGTTTTCCTTTAATCTATTCATAAACAACTGCTTGGGGCGGCAGCCTGTATGACAAGAGGAGACGGACACGCAGAAAAAGTTTAGTGATTTTTTGGCTAAATTACGGTGAAACTTATGCAGGCTTTGGATGAAAGTAACAATAGGTGCTTTAAAATCGGTCCTTTAGTGTCGGCAACAGTGCCGTCACACCGTAACCCCTCTGCGGTATTTGTGGAAGAGTGCAGGGTTGGACCCTGCGGTCCAATATTAAAATTATATGAATCTGATAATATAGGCGTCAGTGGAAGTGCACCCAAATATTACTGCGCTATAGTGTATGGCAGGATGGAAGCGCACCAGCAGTAACAAGCAGCGGAATATACCAGACAGGGGCACAGAGCGAGAGTAGTTGTTATAACAAAACCAGCTCAACAACGTTTAGGCACTAGTACTGCACTACATTATATGGTGAGAATTGGCGCACACCAGTCCTGGCGGCTCTGCGTCATCACACCACGCCCTGCCCCCTGATCACTCACAGCTGCGTCGGGTGCCACCGGAGCTCCTGCCATTCGGCCAGCTGGCAGCACCATGCATCCGGGGCCCCCCCGTATCGCTACCCGGGGCCCTGGATGTCACAATATTACAATCCAAACGCAAACAGGTTAAGTAACCAAATTTGTAAGAAGAAGAATTAATGCAGCTTATGAATCCACACACTGCCGGGCAGCACCTTAAGGCCTGGTTCACACCTAAGAGTTTTACAGCGTGTTCCTGCACACTGTAAAATGCATAAACAGGGAAATCCCATTATTTGATATGGGACCCGTTAATACCTGGGCGTTTTACAGCACGCAGGAACATGCTGTAAAACGTCCTACGCCCAAAGAAGTACAGGAGCTCCTCTGGGGCGTATTGCAGCGCGTTCACTCTGCAGTCTATGGCCGTGAACCCACTGCAATGCGCGTTTGCATGTTTTTTACGTTTGCGCGATCCGCGCATTAAAAAACGCACGTATTGCGCGAGTAAAGCTAGGGTCAGACGAACGCATTTTCGCGTTGTCTGTGAAAAAGTGCGTTCGAACGAATGGACGCATTTTTTCACGGAGTACGCGATAGCGGTCATACGATGCGCATTTGCGTTCGTGATTTTGTACGGATGATCAATAAAACACTTTGTGCATCTGGACGTTATGTTGGCCGGACATTAGCAGTGTCTGACGTCTCCTAATCACGCACACACGCCGCTAGCGGACGCAGCACACTCTGTACAACCGTACTAGCGGTTTTACGTTCTCGACAAAATGCGTTCGTTTGCCACTTGCGTTGCGCAGCCGGACTTTCGTGCGACCGTACTTCGTATATTGGCCGTCATTGCCCGGCATTTGCTGCTACTACGGCCGTGATTAAGTGCGCCTGCACGCACGTTCGCACTGCCTCAGTCTGACCCTAGCCTAAATAAACCGCAGGTGTGAACCCAGCCTTACTGTATAATTAATGCAGCATATGATTCCGCACACTGCCGGGCAGCACCTCTACAGTTGGTGGATCCAGGAATTAGGTGAGTCCCTGCGCCACCTCTCTGCCACATGCACCCGGCTGGCCAGCCCGCACAGTCGCAGCTCTGTAATCTTGCGGCCGCAAGCTCCACAAGGGGTCCTTCAGGAGGGAGGCTCCGGCGGGTTTCCCTCTACAGTGCCTGATTTAGAGGGCCTCGTCTGCCTGATGTTTTAGCAACAAGAATGTTTTATCCCATAGGCTTCAATGTTAAAAATATTCCCCTTTTAATTCAATATCTATTAAACCATTGCTTATAATATTCTGCAGTAAAGAGTCTCTTTATTTTTAGATTTTTTTATGCATTTTTTTAAAAAAAAAATCTATTTCTTTAGAACTTTTGGCGAACATCCCAAAAAGTTTGAAGTTCGCGAACTTTCGAATTGCCAAAGTTCGAATCAAACTCTGAACCGATCGAACCGAACAGCTCATCCCTACTCTCAATGTTTTACACTGTCTTTTAAGAGCATCTCTCTGGTAGACAGACCCTTCTTTAAGGACCATAACTCATTCAAAATAAAACATAGCCCATGTACCTCCATATGTATTGTCTGATATGACAATTGCAGCACATTGCCTACAACTCCTATTACTCTCAGGCAGTCCTCCATATACGCTAGGGTTGCCTGAGAGTGATTGGAGTTGTAGATAGGGATGAGCCGAACACGCCCGGGTTCGGGTTCGTATCCGAACCCGAACTTTCCAAATGTTCGGCTCCGAATCCGAACCCGAACTCGAACTCCATGCAACTCAATGGGGCTGAAAATTCGGTTTTTAGAGTGCCCTCCAAGAGGGCATATATGCTAGATATTTGCCATAAAAAGTGTATGGGGGTCCGAGTAGTACCCTGGAGGACAGGAAACAAGGACAAAAAGTTAAAAAAAAAAGTTTTTTAAAGGAATAGTGAGTTTTCCATGAAATAAAGGTTAAAAATAAAGACGAAAAATTCCTTCAAATATCGTGCCTAGGAGGACCCCATAACCTGCCCGTGAAGTGGCGGATTTCTAGAATGTATAGAGACATTTAAAAACAAAAAAATGACGTTTCAAATGATGGTAAACAGTTTTCCTTTAATCTATCCATAAACAACTGCTTGGGGCGGCAGTCTGTATGAAAAGAGGAGACATTTTCGGACACGCAGAAAAAGTTTACTGATTTTTTTTGGCAGTGAAAAGCAGGAGAATGGAAAATTCTAGACCAAATAGCCGATTTGGAAAGTGAGATAAATGGGAGAATTTTTCTGGTTTGGCTATTTTGACCTAGAATTTTCTCTTCAGTCATTCTCCTGAGTTTCACCTTTCTCTGAATAACCCTGTCAGGGTTATTCAGAGAGAGGTGAAGAGTAGGGAAGAGAGGTTCGGGTTCGGAGTTCGGCCCAAACCTAGCCTGTTCGGGTAGATCGCGAACTCCGAACATTTTGGCGTGTTCGGTTCGGGAAAATAAATTTTTAAAAAAGTATAAAAAATGCTTGAAAAATAATAAAAATAATCTAGAAATAAAGAGACTCTTTACTGCAGAATATTATAAGCAACAATTTGTTAGATATTGAATTAAAAACTAATGTCTAGGTGCAAAGCTTCTCACCTCTACATGACCTTTTTTTTTTCCCCAAACGCACAACAGATGTTTTAGTCTGGTCTAAGGCTAGGGTCAGACGAGTGTAGTGTGAACGCAGGTGCAGCCGCACTTAATCACGGCCGTAGTAGCAGCAGATGATGGCCAATGACGGGCAATATACGAAGTACGGCTGCACGAAAGTAATACTGCTAGTATTGAGAACGTGATACTGCTAGTACTGACGTACAGAGTGCGCTGCGTCCGCTAGCGGCGTGTGTGCGTGATTAGGAGACGTCAGACGCTGCTAATGTCCGGCCAACATCACGTCCAGACGCAAAAAGGGTTTTATTGATGATCCGTACAAAATCATGGACGAAACTGCGCATCGTATGACCACTATTGCGTATTCCGTGAAAAAATGCGTCCATTCGTTCAAACGCACTTTTTCTCGGACTACGTGAAAAATGCGTTCGTCTGACCCTAGCCTTATCAACTTGATACATTTTATGTAGAATGAAGGTGTGGGGTGTCTGCTTCTGTTCTGAGTGAGTAATTTACCTCCTAAAACTTTTTAATATGCTGCATTTAACTGCTATGTGAAAAAATACAAAATTTCCTCATTGCCCGCTTTTAACATCTAAAGCAATGTTATTTTTCACCTCGGGATTAAACATTCACAGGGTTATTCAGAGAGCGGTGAAAAGCAGGAGAATAACTGGAGAAGTGAAAATTCTAGGTCAAAATAGCCGAACCAGAAAAATTCTCCCATTTATCTCACTTTCCAAATCGGCTATTTGGTATAGATTGTTCTCTTCTCCTGCCAGTTCTCCTGGCTTTCACCGCTCTCTCAGGGTTGTTCAGAGAAAGGTGAAAACCAGGAGAATTTCAGGAAAAGAGAACAATCTGGACCAAATAGCCGATTTGGAAAGTGAGATAAGGCTAGGGTCAGACTAACGCATTTTTCACAGTGACCGTCAAAAAGTGCGTCCGAACGCATTGCCGTATTTTTTTTCACGGAATGCGTGAAAACGGTCATACGATGCGCATTTTTGTGCGTGATTTTTTTAGTTAAGACCCTCCCGACGTCAATGACGTCATCGCACCATGCGCGATGACGTCATTTCCAGGCGGATCCCTCACCCTCCCGATCGGGAAGGCACAGCGCCAAACACCAGGCACCGCTTAAAAGGGGAAAGTCTCCCCTTTTAAGCGGTGCCTGGCTTTAACCCCTCAAGCACCGGGTTGCACTTCAGTGCCTTGTGGTGCCGAAGTGCGGCCTAGCTCCGGTGGATAGCATGATGATGTCAGGTAGCCGGGGAACCCCTAGGTGCCCGGGGATTTCCTAAGGAAATCCCCTGGTGGAGATAGGGGGTTCTTTTGAACCCCGATATCTCCAGAACCGTGGCAGCTAGGGAGTCATGGAGGGAGTCATTCGAAGAGCATGGCCTTTCGAATAATACCCAACATGACCATGTACAAAGTAAAATAAAAATGACTAAATAAATAAATTAAAAAAAATAAAAAAAATTTTTGTGTGTGTTGTTTTTATTAATGCAGCAATATTGTTCCCATTTCAATTATAATGTGAACAATGATGCTACACTAATATTTCTTTTCTATGTAGTGTGTTTGCTAAAAATCACGTAACGAGTCCCCATTTCTAATTTTTATACAAGCGCACCCCATAGAAAAGACGCTCATATGATAAAATGTAAAAAAACACTTTACACGCTGTAGATGATTAAAAATTCTAATTTTATTGCATTTTTTGTTATAATATACAGGCAGGACATGACGTATACATATAAAAATTATATATTATGAATCTGCCGAGTCTGCCGGAAAGAACGATAAATAATATCAAATCACATTTAAACATGATGAGTGAAAGCGGTA
>RXON01004876.1:0-19071 GCA_009667805.1 Leptobrachium leishanense
AGGACCCTGATAGCTGGCAACAGTGACAAGACACAGATTACAATTCGCAGAAATCTGATAGAGGTATTTGGACCCCCTGATAGCTGGCAGTGAGAACACACAGATTAGAACAATTCCCAGATATTTTGTAGAAATGAGACCCCCCCAATAGCTGCTGGCAGACTGGCAGTGAGAACAAACACTAACAATCTCCTCTCAAAAAACACATGCTGGGGCTGCAAGGGACGACTTATATAGTGTGCTGCGGGACTTTGCTCTGTGAGCCCATGATTGGGCAAATTGTGCCCAACAAGGACTCTGAGCCGTGATTGGCATAGTCTTGCACCGGTCTTGCATCTAAACTGTGGTCAGGTGCAAGGCTGTAGCCAATTACAAGCTTCAGGCCAGTGGAAAAAGTGCATTGTGGTCCATTGTGGTGCATTGTGGGCGAACATGCGGCGAACACGTGGAAATGTTCGTAGTTCGTGAACATGCGAACAGGCGATGTTCAAATCGAACTCCTAACCGATCGAACCGAATAGCTCATCCCTACCCCCATCACATACACCCCGGGGTTACACAATGAGGCGTTATACTCCCCCCCCATCACATACACCCCAGGGTTACACAATGAGGCATTATAACCCTCATCACATACACACACCCCGGGGTTACACAATGAGGCGTTATACTCCCCCCATCACATACACACACCCCGGGGTTACACAATGAGGCATTATACCCCCCATCACATACACACACCCCGGGGTTACACAATGAGGCGTTATACCCCCCATCACATACACACACCCCGGGGTTACACAATGAGGCGTTATACCCCCCCATCACATACATACACACACCCCGGGGTTACACAACGAGACGTTACACCCCCCATCACATACACACACACACCCCAGGGTTACACAATGAGGCGTTACACCCCCCATCACATACACACACACACCCCGGGGTTACACAAGGAGGTATAGAACTCATGGAGTCAGAATTTCGGTTACAGAGTAATTGGAGGATTGCTGTGATCTGAGACGCAGAAATTAAGCTTCAAACGCTGTAATAAACGGTTAATCCTGCTTTCCATGTGGGCGGAGTTACAGCCTCTGGCAGCGCCGTGTGCTTTCATTGCCAACATCAGAGATCCGGAGGCAGCGCTGGAGACCGGCAGACCTCGGTATAACGCTCTACCCTGACATTATCTCTGTATAACCCTCTACCCTGACATTACCTCTGTATAACCCTCTACCCTGACCATTACCTCTGTATAACCCTCTACCCTGACATTACCTCTGTATAACCCTCTACCCTGACATTACCTCTGTATAACCCTCTACCCTGACATTACCTCTGTATAATCCTCTACCCTGACCATTACCTCTGTATAACGCTCTACCCTGACCATTACCTCTGTATAACCCTCTACCCTGACCATTACCTCTGTATAACCCTCTACCCTGACATTACCTCTGTATAACCCTCTACCCTGACCATTACCTCTGTATAACTCTCTACCCTGACATTACCTCTGTATAACCCTCTACCCTGACATTACCTCTGTATAACCCTCTACCCTGACATTACCTCTGTATAACCCTCTACCCTGACATTACCTCTGTATAACCCTCTACCCTGACCATTACCTCTGTATAACCCTCTACCCTGACATTACCTCTGTATAACCCTCTACCCTGACATTACCTCTGTATAACGCTCTACCCTGACCATTACCTCTGTATAACCCTCTACCCTGACATTACCTCTGTATAACCCTCTACCCTGACCATTACCTCTGTATAACGCTCTACCCTGACCACTACCTCTGTATAACCCTCTACCCTGACCATTACCTCTGTATAACACTCTACCCTGACCATTACCTCTGTATAACGCTCTACCCTGACCATTACCTCTGTATAACGCTCTACCCTGACCATTACCTCTGTATAACCCTCTTCCCTGACATTACCTCTGTATAACACTCTTTGCAGGCTGGTGCCTCTGTATAACGCACTCTGCAGGCTGGTGCCTCTGTATAACACACTCTGCAGGCTGGTGCCTCTGTATAACGCTCTTTGCAGGCTGGTGCCTCTGTATACTGCAGGACACAGGGAGCACGGAGCGCCTGAGGGATACAGACCGATACAAGGTAACCGACCATCCCGCATCCCGTATTCTGCTCCGTCTATGAGACGAGGGGGAGATCTTCCCGAATGAGACTCATGCGTTTCACATGCTGGCGCCCACACGGGATGAGAGCGATGAGAGCGCGTCTGGACAAAGCTCCGTCTCTGTGTATTGCTGTGGGTTTGGTGTCGCTGCTGGTTTAATTAGAGACGTGTAAAATACATGTGCACACGAGCCTCGCCGGGAAGGCGGCTGCAGTTTTCTGTACTTTAAGGATTTTCTCTGTTGTGGGTCTCGGCGCTGGCCGGGGCGTCCGCCTGTCACGAGTTACAGGACCTGGAGGAGGTTACGTTTCTTCTCCGTAAATAATAACTGCCTGACATGTTACCTCTCACGATTCTCGTCTGCAATTAGTTCCAGATATAAAGTAACGTCCGTGCTTCTTCCAGCGTCACCATGTCCAGCCGCCCCCCCATAAAGTACGTGAGCGGGATGCCCATCCTTGGAGACTTTGCAGAAAACTGGGAGAACGTGAAGCGTTTCCAGGCTCGAGCAGATGACATCCTGATCGCCACCTATCCGAAATCAGGTGAGTGAGAGCTTCATGTGATGACCTTCCATACGTTCTGGTTTATTGAAAGTTGGTAACCTTCTGCTGATCATTAGTAATTACACCCATGAGCGTGTCCTCCAGAGGTGTCATGTATATGTCTGTGGCAGGTACCACCTGGATGAGTGAGATTGTGGATCACATCCTCAGTGAAGGAGACACAGTAAGGACCAAGAGAGGAGCAATATACGAGCGCGTTCCCTTCCTGGAGTACGCCGTGCCGGACATGCCCACAGGTACTTCTAGGCCACATACATGTACACAAGTCTGATAAAAAATAACGCATCACGTCATGACGGTTTGGTTGCACTTCACTTCATTCCATTTCCCTCCCAGGCACTGAGAGCCTAAACCTTCTGGATTGTCAACGCGTCATTAAGACCCATCTCCCAGTGGAGATTCTTCCCAAGTGCTTCTGGGATGAGAAATGCAAGGTAACACCTAAACGTGCATAACTACATCTGCCAACATGGACCAGTTCTCCCTGTGGCTCTAGAACCATAGACTGGTCTTCGGCTATTGGACAATCTCTTGTGACAGAAATTAGAGCATCACTCCTCCCATCGATTTATCGGTCTCTGACTCCAAATACTGGTTAATCTCTCACCACAATGATTGGACCTCTCTACTGCCATATGTGAACGAGTAGACACTCTCCCATCACATCGATTGGGTTGGATTCTCTCCAGTTCCGTGGAGTAAACACCCTCCCATCCCATTGCTTGGACCATTTGTAATTCCATGATGTACAGTTTATGGTTCTACCGGTTGTCCCGCCTCTCATCACAAAGAGGTGACAGTCTTTGGAGTCTGGAATGGATACGGATTCCTCACTGCAGTATCTCTTATGATAATGGTGGTGCCATCTCCAGTTCTGCAGACTATATGGCATCCCATTCTAAGGACTGGATTGGATATCGTCATAGATTTGGGAAATCTCTGGTGCCATAGATCAGACCCACTCATAGACTTACCAACATGAGGTTCCACCTCGTGGTCATCTTGTATCAACGCCAAAATATCTGTTGTCCTAATGACTAGACGATTTCCCTGCCTGGGTCCCACCATAAAGTCCATCATATCTCCCCTCCTTTAGGCTGAGACGCATCTTGCCGTGTATAGAGGTATTTCTTGTTATTTAATACACATGGAAGGTTTGTCGTTATGTTCGTAATCTGCCTGCGACCAATGTGGGAAGCGAGATATCTCTTTAACTCCACTGACCTCTTTTCAGACCATATACATTGCCCGTAATGCCAAGGATGTGGTTGTGTCATATTTTCACTTCTACCGTATGGCCATTGTCCACCCGGAGCCCGGCACATGGGAAGAATTCCTGCAGAACTTTATGGAGGGGAAAGGTAAGAGTACGCGCAAATGCAGGAATTCAGTGCATGTTTCTCGATCTCATGGGGGACCAGTGAATGAGTAGAAGGTTTGCTGCTACATGAGTCGAATGGAAGATCTGCCCATAAGTGTGTGTGAAGGCACAGGGAGGTACATAGCCAAGGATTGGCTGTATGAACATGGGTGTGAATAAGGGTGAAGGAATCTCAATGTCTCAATGTGGCCAACACTGTACTCCGCATCAAGCAGACTGACACATGTCTATTATTCGTTGACCCCCTGGTTAGTTTCCTCCTCATAAAATCCCCGGAAAGTCATAAGTCCTGATTTGTCTCTTGCAGTTGCATTTGGCTCATGGTTCAACCATGTAAAGGGCTGGTGGAATGCACGAAAGGAGAAGAACATCCTGTATATATTGTACGAGGACATGCTCGAGGTGAGGGCGGCCATTGACACACCAGCCCTGGCATTAGTCACAAATCTCCTGAAGACTCACAGGTTTTGGTTAAAGTCCCATCGTCAATGTCATCTTTTTCTTTTTCACATGGAAGAACCCAAAGCGCGAGATTCACAAAGTGTTTGAATTCCTGGGCAAGAAGGAGTCTGAAGACGAAGTGGAGAAGATCCATCAAGCCACCAGCTTCCAGGCCATGAAGAACAACCCGATGGCCAATTACACATCAGTCCCCGGATCTGTGATGGACCATTCGGTCTCCCCCTTTATGAGAAAAGGTATGTCCGGTTTGCAGTAGATCTATTTTTCCCAGGTAGACTATAGGGGTTATTCAAAGAGCGTCGAATTGGCTCCGAAATGGCACCAAATGGTGTGAATTTCCCTGTATGGTGACATTTGGGGGCCATTCGACTACTCAAAAAGCTGGTCGTTCGCCAAATATTGGGGATTTGCCAGTGAAATACAGTGCCTGTTCGGCGGCAGTGAAATACAGTGCCTGTTAGGCGGCAGTGATATACGGTGTCTGTTCGGCAGCAGTGAAATACGGTGTCTGTACGGCGGAATTGAAATCCCACATAGAGAAGCAATGGTTAATCTATTCACATTGAACAGCAGAGAAATGTCAGTGAAATGCCCTGATGTTCAGTGGTTTAATTCGGCAGGTTTATTCAGGCGAATCCCATAGGTTTCAATGTTAAAAATATTCCCGTTTTAATCCAATATCTAATAAACCGTTTATTATTTTAATCTGCAGCAAAAAGTCTCATCATTTTTTGGATTTTTTTAGGCTAGGGTCAAACGAACGCATTATTCTCAGCGACCATCAAAACGTGCGTCCGAACGCATTGGCGCATTTTTTCACAGACGACGCGATAGCGGTCATACGATGCGCATTTTCATCTGTGATTTGTTACGGATCCAAACCAGGAAACTTTGGGTGTCTGGACATTATGTTGGCCGGACATGAGCAGCGTCTGACGTCTCCTAATCACGCACACACGCCGCTATGCAGACGCAGCGCACTCTGCACGTCAGTACTAGCGATTCTGCGTTCTCGAAAAAATGTGTTAGTTTGTCGCTTGCGTTGCGCGAACGAACTTTGGTGCGGCCGTACTTCGTATATTGGCCGTCATTTGCTACTACTGCGGCCGTGATTAATTGCGCCTAAACGCACGCTAAAAATGCGTTTGTCTGACCCCAGCCTTAGGTATTTTTCGGGATTTTTCAAGAACTTTTTTTTCTGATTTTTGTTTAATGTTTTTTCTTTTTTCTGTAACAGACCTTTTTATTATTATTCATAGAATCTGACATATTGTTTTCAGGCATTTTTGTCCAGTAGTTTTTTGGAAACTCATTTTAATAGTTGCAGTATTTTTTATTACCCTGTTCGGCAGCTTTTTCTGGTGGCTGGTCGGCAGATTGTTGGCTGTTTTCAGATGTGTTCGGCGGTTTTTCTATGGCTTATCAGATCAATCCGATGTTTTTTCGGCGGCTTTTCCATTTAATTTGGTGGTTTTTCTAATGTGTTCAGTGGCTTTTCCCTGCACTTCGGGGACCCTGGGGGGAATGCTGGATTCACCGCAGGGTCGGCGAATTTTACTCCCGGGAGAGCGGGAAGTGAAAAAGCACCAAAATTCTGGTGCTCTTTGAATAACCCTGTTAGTGTAAGCTTGGACAATGCAACGCTTTACCTTGAACAACCTCAAACCCAAACATGGTCAAGAGCTTTTCTGATCCTCTGAGTTGACCCATGTGTTGAGCAGTGAGATCGTGACAGAGGTCATGGTAGAAGAGCAGGGCTGAAGGTTGACTTCAGAGGACGTGGGCCACCACCCATCTCTCTGGTTTCTCTCTCTCAGGGATCTGCGGTGACTGGAAGAACCATTTCACTGTGGCTCAGAATGAGATGTTTGATGCGTTTTACCGGAAGGAGATGGCGGACACAGACCTCACATTCCGTTTCTAGGACCGAGCTGCACATTCTTCCTGAAGACCTCCCATGGCTCGTACTCATGTAATCTGGGAAAATGTCCTTCCTGTGGACTTCTGATTGGTAACATTGACACCCTGATGGTCAAGAACCACCTTACTTTGATGCATCTGTAGTGCCAAGCGTCTCCATCACTGTCCATGATGTTTAGAGAGGGTGGTCCACTCTTCATGGTGCTGAGGGGTATAAGAAGGTGGCGACATCTATGAACACGATTATCCTGGCTCCATCCGAACCACTTGGTGAACCTCCTGAGTTCCTTTTTCAAGTTTCTCTTTGCTGAATGTTGCCGGGTCGGCCATGTTTTTCTGGACACATATATATCACTATTCCATGCAGCGTACAGGGAAAGTGCTGCCCTGCAACATGTATTATTCATACACTGCAGGAAGGAAATCAAGGCAGGTCACCCGGGATTCCACACTTGCTGCGTATGGATTATACATGCTGCGGGGTGGCACTTGCCCATCAGCATGAATAAATTATGTGTTCAGGAAAACATGGCCGATTTGGCAACGATATTCATAAGCCCGGAGTATAGGGCTGCACTCAGGAGCACACCACCAGCATTTAGGCGCAGATAGACTATTTGGGAATTGCCCCACCTTCCCCAAATCAATTTTCCTGGCTTTAACCCTTTCACTACTGAGCTCACTTTCACCACTTTTTTACTCCTCACGTATAAACGCTATGTGAAGTCATGTTTTGTTGCAGGACCCAGACACATTATATCACCTTTTTTCCAGCAGATTCACAATAGCTCATTATTATGTGTATACGTCATGTCCCGTCAGAATAACAAAACCATGTCAAAAAGTGTAAATTTCCTTCAGTTCTCAGTCACTGCAGCGTGTAAACTTATTTCCCCAAATATTGTCGCCCAATGCATTGTGGTTATATTATATATTCGATGAGGTGCCATTTAAAAAAAACTAAAGACAAACAAACTCGATAATGTAGAAGTTTTCCTCTTCTATTCCGATGCATCATTTTTCATAAATAAAGTGTCTGTGTATAACACACTGCAGGTGGGATTGTATTGTGTGTTGTGTATTGTGTTGTGTCATCGATATAAAGCGCAATGGTTTTATATAAATCCCAAGTAATGGTGCTGCCTGATCTCGCTCCTCCCCCGCAGCCTCCTATAAAGGTGTAATCACATCGGCATCAGTTTGAGGGGGTGATTCCTGCGCCTCTCGTACGATTCCTCTCCAGAACACGGAGCCCACAGAGCAGCTTTGGTTTGGGATGAGTCCAGGAGTCAATTTGAGGGGGAACGCCTGGGAACCCAGTTCCTCCACTATTTTTTCAGAGGGAGCTGAGTTCCCATTGGTCCACACACTGTGAAGCTTGTAGTATTCAGGCGATGAATCATATCTTTCCCTGTTACGTCACAATAAAGATAGTAATTATCACATATCCACACATACAGTATATATCGTGTGTGTGTTACCTGCGAGACGATACATGATCATTGAGGGAGAGAAATCTTGGTGAGTTCCCACACTTCTTTATTTTAGATTCGTCCCCGGCATTTATACTTAAGAGATGCTGATGCCTGTACATACGCACACGCACGCACACGCACACACGCACACGCACACACGCACACACATGCACGCACACACATGCACGCACACTCACACTTCGTCTGAGATTCCGCCGATTCGTACTTCTGAAACAACGAATCGATTTCAGCTGAAACCCATTGGAAACAGAACGATTTGTAATGAATCGATTCAGAGCGATACGTTAAAACGATTCATTATGACGATTCACATATGGGGGATAAAAAAAAGTATTTCCCTGTCAATTAAACTGCGCGGTGCTGAATCTATTGGATCTATTGGATTCAGCACCTCAAGACAATTGACAGCGAAATATGGTTCACTTCGGAGATTTGTACATTCATTCAATGGTTTCTATTGGACAATTTTGCTGCTGCCGAACTGCACCAAACTCCAGCGTATTTCCCTGTCAGTGCTTAGACCATACGCTGCACACTGCATCACATTGCTCTGCATGGCTGTCGCCCCAGAAGGAAGCCGCTTCTAAAGATGATGCACAAGAAAACCCGCCAGCAGTTTGCTGAAGACCAGCAGAGTAAGGACACAGATTCCTGGAACCACGTCCAGTGTCTGATGAGACCAAGATAAACTTATTTGATTCAGATGGTGTCAGCGTGTGTGGCGGCAACCAGGTGAGGAGCACAAGGACACGTGTGTCTCGCCTACATTCAAGCATGGTGGTGGGAGTGTCATGGTCTGAGGCTGCCGGCACTGGGGAGCTACAGCTCATTGAGGGAACCATGAATGCCGCCTGCGTGTGTTGAGTTATTTTGAGGGACAGTAAAGTTACACAAGCTGCACAATCACTACTTTACATTGTAACAAAGTGTCATTTCTTCAATGTTTCACATGAAACAATTTAAAATATTTACAACAATGTGACGGGTTGTACTCGCTGCTGTCAGATAGTGTATATAATATATACACATAAATACAGACAAATACAGACCTTGACGTGTGAATGTGGCTTCCTGTGCCTGTCTGGGTTTTTCCAGTCGTTTCGCCGGGCGTCAGATCGCGCCGTTTGATAACGGATATAAAACCCTTGATTCGCTCCTCCTCGTGTTGTGTAATGTGCAGATAATCACTTCGTTGTCGAGTCGTGGGGAGTAGGTGAAAGATATTAGCAGAGAATTGTGAATTCACAAAACACACAAAAACATGTCCACAGCTCCCCGGGCATAACGTCACCTGCGTGTACCCAGCCCGAGGAGGAACGGCAGCTACAATATAACCAGGACAAACCACCACACCCACTCACTATTAACTCGGGCTGGACAGTATGGGGGTCAGGACGCAAAAGATTTATACCCCCCCTGTGCAAATAAACCACTGTCTAACAAAGCTATGTCATTACATAACGCCAGGCTCCATCACCTGCACGGAACCAGAGGATGCGGCTCAGGGCCCCTGGTCACAGTATTACAGTGAGAGGCTCTGGGCCCCTGGCTACAGGATTACAAGGCTCAGAACCCCCTGGCTACAGCATCACGAGGCTCAGGACCCCCCTGGGCGCAACATCACAAGTAGGGATGAGCCGAACACCCCCGAGTTTGGTTCGCATTCAAACTCGAACTTTCCAAATGTTCGAATTCGAACTTTCCAAATGTTCGAATTCGAACTCGAACTCAATACAAGTCAATGGGATTCAAAATTCGTTTTTTAGAGTACCCTCCAAGAGGGCATATATGCTAGATATTTGCCATAAAAGGTGTATGGGGGTCCGGGTAGTGCCCTGGGGGACAGGAAACAAGGACAAAAAGTTAAAAAAAAAAACGTTTTTAAAAGGACAGTAAGTTTTCCATGAAATAAGGGTTAAGAATAAAAACGAAAAATTCCTTCAAATATCGTGCCTAGGAGGTCCCCATAACCTGCCCGTGAAGTGGCGGATTTCTATGATGTATAGAAACACTTAAAAACAAAAAAATGACATTTCAAATGACGGTAAACGTTTTTCCTTTAATCTATCCATAAACAACTGCTTGGGGCAGCAGCCTGTATGAAAAGACATTTTAGGACGCGCAGAAAAAGTTTAGTGATTTTTTGTCTAAATTATGGTGA
This sequence comes from Leptobrachium leishanense, assembly GCA_009667805.1. Lineage (NCBI taxonomy): Eukaryota > Metazoa > Chordata > Amphibia > Anura > Megophryidae > Leptobrachium > Leptobrachium leishanense. The sequence continues at coordinate 10,152 of RXON01004876.1, forward strand.
AACTTATGCAGGCTTTGGATGAAAGTAACAATAGGTGCTTTAAAATTGGGCCTTTAGCGTCGGCAACAGTGCCGTCACACCGTAACCCCTCTGAGGATATGAATCTGATACAGGCGTCAGTGACAGTACACCCAAATATTTTGCTCTTGGTGCCAGGCTAGCAAGTGCATTCATACAGTAACCCCTCTGTAGTATTGTGGAAGAATGCAGGGGTGGACCATGCGGTCCTATATTAAAAAGATATGAATCTGGTAAAGGCGTCAGTGCACCCAGATATTGTGCTTTTGGTGCCAGGCCAGCAAGTGCTTTCATACAGTAACCCCTCTGTGGTATTGTGGAAGAGTGCAGGGGTGGACCATGCGTCCTATATTAAAAAGATATGAATCTGGTAAAGACGTCAGTGCAGCCAAATATTGTGCCTTTCATGGCAGCAAGTGCCTTCACACTGTAACCCTTTTGTGGTATTGTGGAAGAGTTCAGTGCTGGAGGTTTTGTGAATGCAGAAGACATCCCCGATCGCATATTGGCTATGTTCTGGCCAGTGATCCAATCTCAACACCCAGTAAGCCAGTGGATCATCTGCTGGAAAATTATCCAGGTCTGCCCTTGCCCCTAGGTAGTCCTGCACCATATGGTGAAGAAGACGCTGGCAATGTGTGCCTACATTTGACATCCCTGGGCGTCGTGGACTAAATATAATTTAAAAAGGCATCAGTCAAGCGGCCCCAGCCTTCACCACTATTCCTCTGATCATCCGCAGCCTCAGTGTGCTCCAGCAGGAACACTAAAGGAATTGTGTCACTGATGCATGCACTGTCCCTGCTCACCATCCTCGTTGCCTCCTCAAATGGTGACAGTACAGTGCATGCATCCTTGATCATCAGCCACTGCGGGGGGGGGAAACCAAGTTGACCTGAACCTGTCCTTGTGCCATACTCACACAGGTACACGTTGATGGCCCTCTGCTGCTTGTGCAGACGCTGCAGCATTGCTAATGTCGAGTTCCACCTGGTGGGCATGTCACAGATCAGACGGTTTGTGGGAAGGTGGAATGCTCTTTGAATTTCTGCCAGGCGAACGCTTGCTGGGAATGACCGTCTGAAGTGGCTGCAGACTTTTCTGGCCTGGCTGAGAAGCTCTGCCAGCCCTGGGTACCTGGTTAGGAAACGCTGTACCACCAGATTTAGGACATGTGCTAGGCATGGTACATGCGTCAACTTACCCTGGCGTAGGGCGGAGAGAAGGTTGCTGCCATTATCACAGACGACCATTCCCAGCTGAAGCTGGCGTGGTGTTAACCATCTCTGCACCTGCCCCTGCAGAGCTGACAGAATTTATGGCCCGGTGTGGCTCCTGTCCCCTAAACAAACCAGCTCAAGCACAGTATGGCATCTTTTTGCTTGAGCCATTGCGTAGCCCCTGCTGATAAATTTGGATTTAAAGCAAACAAAACAAACTCCCTATAATAATTACCATTTATGAAATTTCAATAAACCTTTTTCTAGTTTCTTCTCATATATCAAAGTTGAAAACAGGGCGCGGCGCTTCACCATGGCGAGAGACAACAAAATCAGCCACAAAGCAATGTAGCGTCAGTCCTGTCTGAAATATACTTCCTTAGACAGGTCTTTTATTAGATTTCAAAGAACTTATAGCCAATCAGCATACAGATACATTTCTACGTCAGAGTTTAACCAACAGTGAGCCAAAATTTACTATATTGATTCAGAGATGGCTTTTTCTAGCATACACTTTTCACACACCCCTTCCTGCACACAAAGGAAATGGCTAAATTCCACAGGCTAACATCCTATGCAAGTAAAAGACTTGCAGGGTTTGACACTTATAATGGGGGGGGGGTGGATTCACACTACCTATCATATTAAAATACCTTTCAATCGTCTCATTGATCACATATACAATCGTGATCACAAAAAGGGATGAAACAAACTAGACAATTAAACTAATTATACCTGGGGCCATAGTATCCTCGCCTAATACCTGTATGATATACGAAAAGGATTCCCCAAGGATGCCCTTTATGAGCATAAAATACACTTATCTATCTAGATTCACTCTTCCAGCGAACCACATTTGGAGCGTAGGCAAAAATACCTAATCTAGACATTAAATAACTATTTATTCCCATTTCCCAAAATATAATTCACCGAACAAGAAAAGTATAATAACTTTAATGTAAAGTTCATTTATCTAATAAATCAACATGAGTCAGATCTATATCTGTGTGTTTTCCTATGTTCAGCTTCACTCCACAAAACGCATATACACCTGCATTCATACACACATTCAAGAAATACATTCTCATTTTCACAAATTAAATCCTTTCTCACACTTATCTAGGGGATTAAATAAATAAAAAAATAATATTCCATAATCTAATACCATAGTCCACAGTGCGAGATCAGGGTGTGGTCTTTTTTTTCAACATCCCAGCTTGAGACGCATAATCATTGAATGTCATCAGAGCTCCCACCATAGGGACTCCTGAACAAGCTGTCTCTTTGCGCTGGTTGTTTATTACCTGTGACCTTTGACCTTGACACAAAATGTCCATGATTCGTTCCATATTCGTTCATTGTGACTGTCAGGTTTCTTGATGATGTGATATGGTTTTAGCAACCATAAAGAAAATAAAAAAGAAAAGAAAATATGGTATACCCCGCTAATCATATACATCCATTCATTCATTGTCACTCTCAAATGCACGAAAACAATAAAAATGTTAATTTACACAAGAAAAGACACAGATAATAAATTTCAAAATGTCCCCGCGAAGCCTGTCGGCCTCACGCAATAAAAAAATTATACTACTTCTGACTCATAGTTAGAGAAAAATATATATACGCAACTTTGGCTCAAAAGGGAAATAGCCGAAGTGCATATTCCACCCTTTTATTAAATATAATTTTTTTTTTTTTAATTACTATCCTATTCAGTCTTGTTCGATGTTGTGAAACAAACCTGGTGTTTATAAAACACACCAATCCTCAAATGAAATAAAAAAATAAAAAAAAATAAAAACAGCATTAATTTTATCGAATTAAAACTTTCCATTTACCACTATATATGTCATGAAACGTATTTATGCAAATGCATTAAATTATATGTTCCTAAATACATTAATGAACTCTAATTTTAATTGGATGTGATCTTCAATAATCCTAAATGTGTCAGGGAATTTTGAACAATATTGATTGTAACTTGTCACGGAATGGCCCAGCACCCTCAGCCAGGGGCGGTGCAGTGACAGTGGTGACATGGACACTTGGGTGTGGTGGCACGCACCTAATTTTATAAGTACTTTTATTTAGATGTGATTGTGTGGTGTAATAAAGTGTTCCCCGTTGGTTTATTGTGTAATGTATTTTCCCTTTGTTGCCTTGCTCGCCGCCATTTTCCGATCACCTTGTGGCGCAGTTAAGAATTCTCGATTCGGAAAATGGCCGATCCGAACCATCCGGTTCGGATCGCAAAATGGCCGATTCGGACCATCCGGTCCGAATTGGCGACTCCCTGAAGGCCAAGGGCCAATGGGTCCTGGGAGGGCGGGCAAGGAGTCCCATTGTATTCTAATTGTGTGCAGAGGTAATAAATGCTTGTACTGTAAACAATAAAGGGAGTTCCTGCAGTGCATTCAGCTTTGACTGGTGTGGCTTATTTCTCCACCGTAATTTCGTATCTGAGAGTCCCCCGCGATCTCAGGGTACGGTGTCCATCCAGGTACGAACCGAAGCGAGCGCTCTGTGCCGCATCGAGTAGCGGGCAGAGGCGCAGCGCAGGAAGATTCGGTTCTCAGAGAGACGGAGATCCGAACCGAAGGGCGCGGCCGCGTACCTCGCTACGGTGTTGCGAGGGATTGCGGGAAGATCCGAATCCCTCGCCCTTCTGCCAGATCCGAAGTTCCTTTCAGCCGATCCGATCCGAAAGGTCATTCCTCCATTGGGATCCGAAAAGTTACCCGCACCGCGATCGGAAACGTTTCCCGCAAGATCCGAAACGTTTCCCACATAGATCCGAAGATTCCTCCGTGGCTGGCAGATCCGATCTCCACGGACGTCCCACACCCCCAAGGTCAGTGAGCCAGCTGCTCGGGACGCTGAGTGCCGTATGGCTCAGTGGTCGGGCTGGTTCTAGGCAGGGGTCCCCTCCACCGCCCGCTAACCCTTCCCCAGGGTCACGTCAGGCCGCACGAGACGCCGAGTGCGCGTCACTCGGTAGTCGGGCCAGCGGTAAGCGACGGGGGTCACGCAGATAGAGCACACCCGCAGGCGGAACAACATCCCATTCCGTCATACTGGTGGCAGCGGTGGGATCGCTCTCTGCAGACCCCTAGGAGACTTACGCCATGGCGGTGTACAACCCCTACGACAGGGACACCCTGCGTGGGATGTTGGAGAACCGGGGAGGAACGCCGGGTAACAAAAAGAGGAAGACCCTGATCAAGGAACTGACCAGGATGGATAAGGACGAGGCGATGACGCCCGTCCCCAGCCCTGTCTGCGCAGAGGTGGAGGAAGATGCTGGCCTCAGAGAGTTGCGGCGTCGGATTGCCCTGCTCGGTGATGCCCCGGCGGAGGGGGCCAGATATCAAGTGATTCGGGAGTTCTACCGGGAAGTTGAGCAGGAGAAGGAACGCCAGCACGAGCTGCGGTTGGCAGAGCTCCGCGGAGCAGAGACTGATTATGTTGACCCCGAACCCTACCCTGTGGAACCCTGGGTCGAGGCTCACAGCTCGACTGGAGCTTCACCCTGGGAATCTGCAACCCCCAGTGACTACGCTTGCGGGACTCTCAGCTCGCCTGGAGCCTGTACGGGGGACGTCACTTATCCCCGCGACCTTCGGATGAAGACTCACAGCCCGCCTGGAGCTGCATCTGAGGACGCCCCATTCCCCGTTGAGGAGCGGTGCTCCTGTGCTGGCACCTTCGCCGACATGAAGGTCGGGTTGGCAAGAGAGCTGCAGGAGGGCCTGGAGCAGGACCAGAGGTCCACAGAGGAACTGTGGTACGAGGCTCTGGACCATGAGCGGGACTGCCATGGGGTGTACATTCCCTCCGACGCTGTCGTCCATCGAGTGCAGTACGATGTGCGAGCAGCGTTCCTGCAAGGTCGGGCCCCAGAGGAGTGGGAGGACGAGCTCCGGAGTCTGGTGCAGCAGGAGATCGCACTGGACGCCGAGTACCGCGCGCTCCGGTGGCTAACCGCCGCCCCGACAGTGCGTCCTACTGGAGGCAGTTCCACGGCAGGGCCTCGCTACGGGGGCACGGGGCTGCTCTACGAGGGCATGGGCGCCGACCCCGATTTTGGAGAGGAGACCCAGGAGCGGATGGAAGACATCCTGGAGCGACGGGAACTGGAGATCCCGTCAGACAGCAGGGACTCGGTGTTTGAGGAGCTGGAGTCCCTAGCCGAGCGAGAGTGGGAGCTCGAGGTGGCTTATCGGAGACTGTTGGACGGCGTTCCGCAGTCGAGCCTGAGCTCCCCGTGGTGGGACGGGTCGGCGGAGGAAGTCGACAGTCCCCAGGTTTGGGACCTATGGGAGGCCGAGGCGGACCCATGGGTGCCCGTGGGGGGGTCGACTGAGGAAGTTACCCCCTGCACCCCGCAAGAGGACAGGGTGGCCGAGGCCGCGGGTCCAGCGGGGGAGGAGACGGATGGTCCCCCGGGATGGGTGTGCGCAACCATTGTTTGCCCCGGGGGGTGAAGAGACCATCCTTCCCCAAGGAGATCTCCACCCAGCGGAAGAGCTGGCTACGGGGCAGAGTGCCGCTGGCCTCTGCCACTACTCAACGTCTGCCAGGAGGAGCAGACGGATGGTTCCCCCGGGATGGGTTGCGCGCAACCACTGATTGCCCCGGGGGGTGAAGAGACCATCCCGCCACAAGGAGATTGCCAACCAGCGGAAGAGCTGGCCACGGGGCAGAGCGTCGCTGGCCTCTGCCCCTGCTGACAGTCTGCCAGGTGGAGCAGACAGATGGTTCCCCCGGGATGGGTTGTGCCCAACCAGTGTTTGCCCCGGGGGGTGAAGAGACCATCCTTTCCCAAGGAGATCTCCAACCAGCAGAAGAGCTGGCTACGGGGCAGAGTGCCGCTGGTCTCTGCCCACCACTCAAGGTCTGCCGGGAGGAGCAGACGGATGGTTCCCCCGGGATGGGTTGTGCGCAACCCTTGTTTGCCTCGGGGGGTGAAGTAACCGTCCTCCCGCAAGGGGATCTCCCACCAGCAGAAGAGCTGGCTACGGGGCAGAGCGCCGCTGGTCTCTGCCCACTACTCAAAGTCTGCCAGGAGGAGCAGACGGATGGTTCCCCCGGGATGGGTTGTGCGCAACCCTTGGTTGCCCCGGGGGGTGAAGTAACCGTCCTCCCGCAAGGAGATCCTTCCCCAGCTGAGGAGCTGGCCACGGGGCAGGGCGCTGCTGGCCTCCGCCCACCACCCACAGTCTGCCAGGTGGGGCAGACAGATGGTCCTCCCGGGCTGGGTGGTGCGCCACTGCTGATGGGCCTGGGGGGAAAGGAACCAACCTCCCGCAAGGAGATCCCCACCCAGCGGAAGAGCTGACACCAGGGCAGAGCGCCGCTGGCCTCTGCCCGTTTCTCCCACCTCGCCCCGAGGGGCCGAGTGAGGATGACCCCGTGCAACTGCGGTTGCATCCCTTTGTCTCCCTTGTCGGCTACCAGGAAGAGCAGTCAGGTTTGGCCCCACTTGCTCCTTCGGTTGCCGTGCCCGTACCTGGCCATCCAGTGGAAGAGCTGGCAACAGGGCAGAGCGCCGCAGGCCTCTGCCCATTTCGGCAACCCTTGGAGGGGGGCCTCACGCAGCCACGGTTTCTTCCCACGGCTGACCTGGGCACCCGGGGCGTGTGCATTTAGCACCCGGGTTCCCCGGGGGAGCGGTAGCCCTGGAGGGGACACAGGAGGCACGCCGGCCCAGATGTATGTCCTCTCGCCCAGCCGGGGAAACCTAAGGACATGGGGTCCCGACCAAGCTGGCACGGCCGCAAGGCCAAATGGAGAGGCCTGGTGACTCGGCCTCCCCAGACTGACTATGGGCCTGGGAGCACCGACTTCCCCGGTATGACCCGGTGGGGTCAGACCAGGTGCGTCGAACTGGGGGAGGGGGAGGAGTGTCACGGAATGGCCCAGCACCCTCAGCCAGGGGCGGTGCAGTGACAGTGGTGACATGGACACTTGGGTGTGGTGGCACGCACCTAATTTTATAAGTACTTTTATTTAGATGTGATTGTGTGGTGTAATAAAGTGTTCCCCGTTGGTTTATTGTGTAATGTATTTTCCCTTTGTTGCCTTGCTCGCCGCCATTTTCCGATCACCTTGTGGCGCAGTTAAGAATTCTCGATTCGGAAAATGGCCGATCCGAACCATCCGGTTCGGATCGCAAAATGGCCGATTCGGACCATCCGGTCCGAATTGGCGACTCCCTGAAGGCCAAGGGCCAATGGGTCCTGGGAGGGCGGGCAAGGAGTCCCATTGTATTCTAATTGTGTGCAGAGGTAATAAATGCTTGTACTGTAAACAATAAAGGGAGTTCCTGCAGTGCATTCAGCTTTGACTGGTGTGGCTTATTTCTCCACCGTAATTTCGTATCTGAGAGTCCCCCGCGATCTCAGGGTACGGTGTCCATCCAGGTACGAACCGAAGCGAGCGCTCTGTGCCTGCATCGAGTAGCGGGGCAGAGGCGCAGCGCAGGAAGATTCGGTTCTCAGAGAGACGGAGATCCGAACCGAAGGGCGCGGCCGCGTACCTCGCTACGGTGTTGCGAGGGATTGCGGGAAGATCCGAATCCCTCGCCCTTCTGCCAGATCCGAAGTTCCTTTCAGCCGATCCGATCCAAAAGGTCATTCCTCCATTGGGATCCGAAAAGTTACCCGCACCGCGATCGGAAACGTTTCCCGCAAGATCCGAAACGTTTCCCACATAGATCCGAAGATTCCTCCGTGGCTGGCAGATCCGATCTCCACGGACGTCCCACACCCCCAAGGTCAGTGAGCCAGCTGCTCGGGACGCTGAGTGCCGTATGGCTCAGTGGTCGGGCTGGTTCTAGGCAGGGGTCCCCTCCACCGCCCGCTAACCCTTCCCCAGGGTCACGTCAGGCCGCACGAGACGCCGAGTGCGCGTCACTCGGTAGTCGGGCCAGCGGTAAGCGACGGGGGTCACGCAGATAGAGCACACCCGCAGGCGGAACAACATCCCATTCCGTCATATAACTAAACAACAAAAATAACAAAATATAAAATAATAAAAGACACACAAATAATTATCACTTAGACGACATCAGAATATAAAAATACATTATCTTCTTTCTTTGTCTTCTGTCTATTGGTTAAAATAACAGTTTTGTAAAACTGACATGTCTTAAGTTGTATTTCAAATCATGATCTTCTATAAATAGCATGATTTATTGATGAGTTGTCGATAATTAGATTGTTTTTATTGCCTGGTGTCTGATAATTCCTTATTATCCGGTTGATGTAACATTGCAATGTGAAATGATAATGTGTTTGAGTAAATTTCCTTCAATTCCAACATCTTTATCAATATTGGTATCGCATAATCTTCCATCTAGCTTGAGCAAAGTTGGCATGCATGGGTAATTTTCACCTAAAGTAAAACTTGGGAAAAAAATGTATTATTAACCTGTCAAAAACTTTAAAATTCATATGGTTAAAATACTTTTAAAATGGAGAAAAAAATGCAACACATTTTTGGACACAAAGAAAAGGAGGGGTCATGAGTGAGACAACACGGAGGAGAGGAGGGGTCATGAGTGAGACAACACGGAGGAGAGGAGGGGTCATGAGTGAGACAACACGGAGGAGAGGAGGGGTCATGAGTGAGACAACACGGAGGAGAGGAGGGGTCATGAGTGAGACAACACGGAGGAG